>JAHZNP010000474.1:0-57291 GCA_020615345.1 Triops cancriformis | reverse complement strand
TCTAAGGCACTACGATATTCCTGACGAACACCGTGAATTCGCAAGATCAGTTGAGCTTTTTCTATTTGCAACTTATATTTTCGCTTATCCATATTGTCTTTTGCTTTATAATTGAGGAGGAATTCGTTTGGCTGACGATGAAGACGCAAGAGACAGTTTACGTCGGGCAGCAAAACTCGTGGAGTTTGGAACAAATCCAAATTCAAAGATCCCAAAAGCTCAATCATTTTGTTTTCTCTAACGTAGTCTTCTAAGGTTTTAGCCGCAGTATTGACAGGAGTTAATAATCCTGGCTCTGTATCCTTGTAGTAAAGCAGGCATGTTCCCATTGATTTGTGGTACTCTTCACCATGTCGAAAAAGGTTGTTTAAAAAGCTTTTATAACCATAGTTCTGACCGGAACCTGTTATGATAGTATCGTTAAGGTATAGGTCGACTTGACTAAATAGCGAATGCACCAATAGATTCGTTGGAGACACCTGATCTGTGTCTTTAACAAGCGCTGTACCATCTTCTTTTACTACTTTGAACTGAATATAGAGCTGAACACGTTTCAAATCCAGAAGTTGGTTAGAGTGACTAGAAAAGGTAAATTCGATGGGTCCTTCGTTATCCCGGGTAGAGTTCCGACTTTGAATGACAATATCTTTAGATTGAAGAATGGCTGCTTGGGTTGGAGGCATAGTTAGCAAATCCAGTCGACTAGACATGGAGGGAGTACTCTCTTTTTGCATTATATCCATGGTTTAACCGAAAATATCGGGAACGCGTTTATGACAAATTTTGCGTTTTTTGCTTTGGGGTTGAATTTTCTTCTTGAGGGGAGCAGCTTTCCTTTTTCTTCCGCCTCCAGATTGATAGGGTGCTCCTGCTTTCACAGCTCGAACAATCTTCTTCTTCTTTTTCTTTCTCTTCGAGGAAGGGCGACGACGACGACGTGCAAGAGATGCTTGGGCTTAACAAAATAGTAATTGTGGTTAAACTCTAAAAAGACAGTTTCTCCATCTTTCCAGTGGGGTGAAACTGGTACGACACGTAACAGAGGAGCACTGCTGTCACCAACCAGACTCGAGCGCACAATATCACAATAAACGTAAAGAGTATGGTTTCCCCACTTTAATTCGGGGAGGAAGCTACCCACAATACTGGTGTTTTGTTTGTTGAGGATGAACACAGTATTGTCCACAAAACCCAAGATGGCTCGCAGCTGAGACGAAATTACAATTTCGAACTGATCTTTTTCAGACACGCTCCTGTTGCTATTCGACGAAGCATACCATCGCAATAGTTGTAGTTTAGGTGCTTCTCGCTGGAGCTTTTCGAGAGTAAGATTGAGATCGACAATCAGAGACTCTACTGAATCGTACGTGTTCTTACCGCCTTCCATGACCACATGTTTCTCAAACGTGCGGTTTGGTCGATGGAGTCGCACCGTCATCTCCCAATCTATAGGCGCAAGGGTGTGTATTGTGTTTACGAAAATTATTTCCGTAAGAGCCACTTCGTAATCGTCGGCTGCCACCTGGATGGGTTCGCGCAACAAAGTGCGATAACTGGTCATAGTATTATCAGGAAAATGCGTCAAAGAGGCGTTGGAAGGAAGTACAATGTATTGCTCATCACGATTCATTTTTGCGAGGACGTAAACGGTTAGTGTACAAATTTTTCTGTTTGGGGATACGAGTCTTTTTTTCAACAAATTCGCGCCAGTGAGGTGTCAACTCGGAGGCTTTCACCCACGTATTAAACTCGGAAGGCCAACCCTTCCAAGCTATATAATACTCGGTTTCTCCCTTACCAGCACGCCGTTGTTTCAAGACTCGATCAATAGGGTACAAAGTTTTCAAATTGGGCGGGGCTACTTTCGTTAATTCTATAGCATAAAACTGACCAATAACCGGCTCACAATGCAAATCAATCAACTGGTAAGTTACAGGTTGGGTGTTCTTTACAGTGTCAATTTTGAAGATTTCATAGGTATTTTGGACAATATAACCTTTATTGAACAAGGGTTTGACATCGTTCTTTATGCGCACAAAATCAACTTTCTGAAATGTAATATAACTTTTTTTGGAAAAACCACGTTTTTTCTGTATATGGGCTGCTTCTTCGGTTTCATTTTCTGGAGTAACTTCAATAGGGGCGCGTCCAATCGTGCTATGAAAACTGCGATTGTAGCTGTCCACTAATTGAGACAACGCACTGACGAATCTTTCCGTATTATGTTCAGTCATGTAACGCGCCACGCGTTCCATTAATGTGCGGTGAACGCGTTCCACTACGGGAACTTTGGTCTCTTGCGTTCGAGTCGAGTCACGTAAAAATGGATCCCTTGCTCCTTCAGATAGGATTGGAAGTTGCGGTTAAGAAATTCTTGTCCTTGATCTGTATTGAGAAGCTTGGGTTTTAGACCAGTTTTGGTGGTATGTTGTTGGAACGTTGTTAGCACAGTAGGACCAGTCTTGTTTCGTATAGGGTAAATCCACAAATATCGACTATGGACATCGATAATAGTGAACAAAAAAGTCATTCCATCGTTCGCTTGACGCCATCGTTGAATGTCTACCAAATCTGCTTGCCAAAGATCATGCATAAAATAGGTCTTTATATAACGACGCGGGAAACGTCGGGGATTGTTGCGATGCAAGGTATAACTGTTGAGATGGCCAAGTGCTTCACGTGCAGTCGCAATATTCGCATTGGACGCTTGAGGATATTTTTCTTTAGCATATCGAACGAGTCGTTGTAATCCGCCGAACGATCCCTGGGATTGGGGGTCAGTGTACAATCGCTCCCAATCTTCCCGAGTTAGTTGCATTTGAAGACTAAAAACTTAACCACTTGGTAGTTTTCAGTGAGCCAGCTCCTTTTTATCTGTTAGATATGACCGACTGTGTCTTTCTGGGGGAGGGTGTAGTGTTCAATCCTGCTCGTTTCAGATTTGAGCACGTTTCATTGCGTTTCGTACCGAAGTTTTCAGAACAAGAGCTGGAGGCAAGTTGACATCACGAAGAGCTCGTCTTAACTCTCTCAAGCCAGGCAGGTTTCTACTTCGGGTAGTTGACATGATATCTTTTATATAATCGGCCACGTGTGACTCGGGATAATGTTGACCGTAAATACTTAAACTGTGATCGTCGTGAACTTCTAAGATACCAGGTTTCAGGCTTTTCATAAAGTGACGAATTCCAGGGAAAGCCTGAGCCCTATATCGAGGAGCCACTTTGCTCATATATACCTCAAATGTTTGTTTGGGGTATTGTAAAGGTAGTGACTCCATGAGCTTTTGAGCCACCTGGACAGATCGCTCAACCGCATCCACATCATCGTCTTCTTCCTCTTCATCCTCCTCCCACTCCTCCCCGTCACGGTCTGGAGAACTATTTCTAACCATAACGGTTGAACTATTGCTGCCAGCTGTTGGCAACATTTGTTCCTCCCAAACTCTGCGGTCACCTTCTCTCGTTAAGACAGGTGTGTCCAAATCGGGAGTTGAAAAAAGTTTTCGGCTAAAAGCTGAACTGGGCTGGACTCAGAATTTGAGGAAGAAAACCACTACCTTTTTGTACCAAGAGAGCTTCATGTTTCCGTAAACTCTTTTTAGGCTGGGACAATTGTCGCAGTATCGTCTTGTGTCGTCGCAAGTGCTGTTTCTCAGGTTCAGACAAGGGAATAACTCCTCCCAGTAGATTTAATACAATCTCACAAATAACTTTAATCAACTCGATGACTATGTTTCAGAATCAACTTTTTCAGTTTAGTATCGCAAAGACAAAGGGTTTTGAGGAAAGGTTTGTATTCTTTCACTCGACGGAGACACATGTTTCTACCTCGATACCCGAATGAAAACTGACCGAGGGTCAAATAGGTGGTTTACAATTAAGAACAAGTCCCAAACGTAATTGTACCGAACCCAGTTTTATTTTTACTCGCCACCATCGTTTACATTTGCGCCAGAGCACACGTGCATGTTCCATGTTTCACAAGTGTACAACAGACAAATGACAATTTGTAGGATACAAAAGGGTTTTATAGGGGTACACTTGCATCTTGGTAACCATAAGCCTGGCTGGAAATACGATCAGGCAACCAATAACGCTTATCGTCTAATCCGGACAGTGACAGTTTTCGGTTTTGGAAGGTAAATATTTGATGGTCAAACGATCTTAAAGTCACATTATTCGTGTAAACATGATCCAAATCACCATACAGCACTCTACGGTAGAGTTCCACACTTAGCTCGCGACAAGTGGCAGTCTTGGTGGTGCTTTTGGCTTTAAGCACTTCTACATCATCGTCGAATCGCAAACAGTAGAGTTTGGGACGTAAGGCAATAACTTCGACAATCTTCCTTCGTCCCGCTTCGTTTTTGAACTTGTCCAGTTGCTTGTCGTTATCAGCATAGTAGTAAGGACTGGCCGGATCTTGATTGGAAGTGTCGAAATCGCTGGTAATCCGATCTTTCAGTTCTTCTCAAAAACCTTGTTGGCTAGTCACTTCATAGCAGAAACTGTCGGTATCGGTGAAGATAAGTCGACAACGGGAACCGAACCGAAGACGGATAATGTTGTGGTGGAGGTTGTACATGTGGAACTTGGCTAGTTCCAAAATCGTAAACCCCACTAAGATGGGCTTATTGTAGAAAACAGCAGTCTTTTTCATCTGAACCAAAACGCAATTGTCGTGGATACGACGAGCATGGCTGAACGCAGGGCTGGGTGACAGAGCCAAAAATGTCTTTTCCTTACTCATCACATAGACGTTCTTTCGGTTATCAACATTTTCCACCGTTTTCCCTGTTAAAAAGCGAGTGAGAATTTTTTCATTAATAAGGTAGACTTACCAAAAATGGAGTTATTCATCAATTTAAAACAGTCCCTATCGGCATCGTTGGTGGCAGCTGCGCGTAAGGTTGTGTTTCGCTCAATGTATGGCTTAAAAATCGGTGTTTGCGCGAATTTCATGGCACCGTGCATTTTCGTAATCAGGATTCCGTGCGAATGAGCCAGCTGAAGCATCCGATAATGAATCAGATATTTCTCTTTAGCATAAAGAGTAACACAGAGTTTGGGGGCGCGGCCGGAAAAGGTCAGGTTCTGCTCCAAGTACTGGTCTTGAATAGTCGGACTCAGTTGGTCCCAGCTGATTTGTTCCTTGCGAGGTAGGAAAGGGAAGTCATCGTGCTCCTCGTGCAGGTGGGGAGGGTACTCCAAATCCACGAGGAACGCATAACCCACGGAACAGTCAGCTTCCAGCGACATGATTTCGTTAGTACTTGGACAATCATTTTCTCCGACCCAGACAATATCGCGGGTAAGTAAATGCTGCACCATAGCCCAACCGTATAGATTGTTGGCGTCGATATACTCAATGGAGACATGTGGAGCATCCGGGTTATAGTCAAGCAAGTTGGGCGAATTGGCAACTGCATGTCGACGACTGACCATGGTGAGCCCCCCGCGAATATTTTTTTTAACCATCTCGTGCATTGTTACGTCGGTCAGCAAACTCATCTGCAAGCCGCTGGAATAAAGACAAGCATTCCACGAAAAATGTGAAATACTATAAAAGTGAGCCGGATCCAAACCCGAGCTCTGAAATAAAGTCTGTCGCAGGCTCTGAAAACAATCGGCTAGAATGCGAACGTCCGATTCCAGATATAAATCGTGGTAGTTCCGAAATGTTTGACAGTTGAAAACCTGCCAGACGTTGCGAGCATGCTGGTACTCATCCAGAGAAACCGTTTCTCCCGACAAAGACGAGTGGAACGCTTCGCGAGGTGGCAGATGAGGCAAATCCAATACTTGGAGATTGGCCATGAATTCATAGGGGAACACACCTTTCCGCGCCACCAGCTTGAGCTTTTCCTGGTCGTGTTTTACCCACGAAGAATTGTTTAGACATCGGAAAGCGTGCAATCCTTTCTTGAGTAGGACTTGAGCCCATCGTTCCAGACTGGTGTTCATGAACTGCAACGAGTCCAAGAAACGCACATTGCCTACTTTTAAAGTTAGAAATTTTTCCATGGTTTTGGGAATAACGTTGATATCTTGGGAATGTTTCGTCATCGCTTGAGTGATAAAATGTCCGTCATAATTCCTAATAAAGAAATTTCATTGAAAACTCTATTATAATAATAATAAGTCGATGAAAACTTACTGTAAATTGTGAAAAAACACTGGCAGCACGAAATTGGTAATTTTACAATGCAAGTTGCAACCATGGTGGGCTATTCCTCGAAACGACCCATCGTAGTGATCGTGATCAATCACGCGTTGGGACATATAGTCGGTGGGCAGGAAACATTTGCAATGGACGCATTTTTCTGTCAGGTACCGCAACTGCTTGGCCCGTTGAACATCTTGATCTCGAAGTGGTCTTTCTTTGTTTTTCAGATCAGCTCCAAGCTTATCGGCTTCCAGGAGTATATGCTTCAAGAAGTGGTCTGTCGCATCCAAGCCAGTATAGGTTTTAAAAGAAACTTCATTGCCAAAAATATCTAATATGATATAGCAATAGGAGAGTGCATGGTGACGGTGAAGTTTTTGCGGGCTGGGTGAATGATCCTCATTATCAGGATCGTAAGTTGACAAGAGCGATTCAAAGTCGGCAAAAGCAATATATGGTGATCGTTGAGCTGCGTGAAATTTTTTCAGTTTGAGAACATCGTCCTTGCCTGGAGTTGGTAATTTCACGGTTCGCTGTCGAGTTGCTTGACAATACTCGCGGTGATTGGCATAAGCTAGCTCTGTAGTAAAACCGTGCAAGCAACGGTAGCAATATAAACGACGATTCCGCTCGTTAATGTTCATTAAACGACTCATGGATAAAATAGGCCAAAAGTGACCCTGCCCTGGTCCGATACAGATATACAGCAGGTTAACTGGTTCGCGAATTTGATTAGTGATTGGATCGCGGAAGGTTTTCTCGGAAATTCGGAATGGATAAATATGCGGATTTTTTCCTCCCATTTCTTCAGCCGTACGCGATCGTTTGACAGTCTGGGTACGTTCTTCTTCCTCTTCGGTGTCCTCCTCGGATTCGCTTTCGAAACACCCGTAAGGTAGGGAATCGTAGGCTAATATATTCACAGCCACGGAATTGTTCTTCTCGAAAATGTCAGTGTCTCGGTGCTTTACAGGAAACGTAACAGAATCAGACTCCAACGTTGGTAGATAGTTCTGGAAGCGACGGTACATGCGGTCGACATTGCACGCACGATATTCGCGGATTTTCCCCACTTCTCGGGTATCAAATAAATATTTCAGCAAAACGGTTTTAACAGCGTACAGGAAACATCGATCGCCAGTGCCGGTTACGTTGGCCACAGCCTTCTTCTTTACAATATTGTCGGGAAGTTGAATAGTGGCAAATCCCGCACTGCCCGCCATAGGAACATACTTGCAAACCAAAGCGCGTACTTCGTCAATGCGCTCAATAACCCATCCGGATCCTTGTGTTTTACCCTGGGTATACATTAGATTGGAGATGTGGTCAAAGTCCTGCGCCATAAGCATATTTAGGTCTGATATCGGAAGCAACTCCAAATACTCGCAGTGAAAATAGGCCGGTCTTCTATCTATACTGAAGCTATTTTCTGCGATAGTGGTTTTCGTTATTTCAACATGGACCGCAAACTTGATCTTTACCGAACCGCTTTTCCGAAGCTGTTCTTTCATTAGCGCTCAAATATACCGACCGTATTGGACAAGAAGCTGTTCAACGGTTAAGATCGATTAGTCGTTGGGGTTGATTTTTAACCAATATTCTCGTAAATGTCCCTTTAGTGCTTTGTCCATTTCTCGAAATTTTCCATAGACCAGACTCGTTGGCAACTGTTCCAACATCCTGTGGGTGGAGGGCCAGTTCGCACGTTGCTGGGTCGATACTGGTACCTGCCCTAACCTTACATCTCGCCGCTGTAAACGTTTGATACCACGGAGCAAAGTCACCGATCGATGGGATGGTAAAGGAGCTATGGTGTCATCTTCTTCCCTTGTACCAAATTCTGTCCCCTCATGGTCGTTTCCAGAGGGAGCTGTTTCCTCATTATTGACAATAGCGGTGTTTCGATCCTCGCCCCCACCGGTTTGGACTGTCTCACTATTCGCTGGCGGAAAATCGTTCAACCAGTCCAACCAATCATTGGCGAGCTCTTGTCCAAGAACAGGATCATTAATGGGCAGAAGAGGTGCGAAGGTGGGCACGTCGGCTGCAATCATCGCCGCCAAGATCGGATCTTCCAGGGCCAACTCTGGGAAAAGGTTAGGATCTTCATTGACAAAGAGATTAGAAAGGTTCAGATCCGGATTTTGGTCAGGGTGAACATGTTGATTGTCTTCAGTAACCCTCGTATCATTATCTTGCGACCATGACAGCCGCATCGAGTCGTGGAACCATTGAGAACTCTCCAGGTCTTCGAACGAAAGTTCGGGCAAACCAGTATTAAAATGGTGAGACATTTTTTAGTTTGGTTGGTATAGCAGACTGAGAACAGAAACTGTATACTTGTCTTGAATTCTACCGCTGCAGTAACGTTCTTTTATAACAGCTCCTGACCCATACCCCATATATGACTCATTAACACTACAAACTGATGCAATACAGCTGTTCAAAGAAATGGTGCAATACTCTGAATCATTTCTGATTTTGAGAAATAATACAATGTTATGAGTCATAAATAATACATAAAGCCGGTTACGCCAGCTGAAACGCTTGATGCAATACAATTGTAGAAAGAAACGGTGCAATACTGAGTCATCGCTAATTGTGAAAACTATTCGACCTTACGAGTCATACAGCTATTCAAAGAAATGGTGCAATATTCCGAGTAATTGCTGAGAAATAATGCAACGTTGCGCGTCATACAGCTGTTCAAAGAAATGGTGCAATTTTCGAGTAATTGCTCAGAAATAATGCAACGTTGTGCGTCATACAGCTGTTCAAAGAAATGGTGCAATATTCCAAGTTATTGTTACAAGTGCATGTCCCCACCCTTTCTTATAATTTATCTCTATTTTATTTTTCATTTTGGTGTATTGGTATCCATACTCGACTTCTAGACTGCAGGTTCGGGTTCGATCCCCAGTCTCTCCTAATTTTTGTCTTTTTTTGTCATTTTTCACCATGGTGTATTGGTATGCATACTCACCTAGCATACTGCCAGTTCAGGTTCGATCCCCGTCTTTCGCTTTTTTTATTGCATATTAAAGCGGTTGAATAATAAATAATTGTATTAGTCGCGAAGATGCATCCCATATTCACACATCCTGCAAGAATTTTAATTGCTGGTCCTTCTCAATCCGGCAAAAGTCATGTAGTAGCTAATATATTGCGCTATTTGTCGCTTTTATTTAACCCTGCTCCTGAACATGTTATCTACTGTTACGGAGCGTGGCAGCCGCTTTTCGAGCAATTGCAAAGCGAAATTCCATACTTAACTTTTCAGGAAGGGTTTAATTAGCATGATACCTATCCTAGAAATACATTGCTTATACTAGATGACTTGATGGAGGATATCGCCAGCTCTTCTTCTAATTCTAAGGCTATGGAAAATCTATTTACGAAACCTTCGCATCATGCGGGCATTTCCATAATTATAATAACGCAGAATCCGTTCTACAAAAACTTTCGAACGATTTCCCTTAATTGTTCGCATATGTTATTAATGAAAACGATTCGCGATGTGGCCCAAATCCGCGCTGTTGGAGCCCAAGCCTTTCCCAACCAGCTTAAGTTTTTTATGGATGCTTATAGGGATGCCTGCGCGAAACCGTACTCTTACCTCCCCCTTTCCTTTGAACCTGAGACGCCAGACGAATGGCGTTTGATGACTGATATTTTTCACCCCTCAAAAAAACCTATTGTATATCAACCCATAGAGAATGTAAACAAGAAAAGCAATAAAAGAAATTTTTAAAACATTTGGGTGTTGGCTCTTTCTTTCTTTCACATTTAGTTTCAGAAACTCTTACAGTGCAGAGAAAAAATGTTCGTCTTCAAGTTTGTGTTGCTAATTTGTGTTTATTCAACGTGTTCAAAACCAATTACGCGTAAGTAATCAAATACATATTTGCTAATTATTGTTTCGTGTATTTATTCAAATCACATTTACACATGCACAGATTGTCCGCCATCGGAAATGGGGTACAGTCTCTGTATTGAGACTGCAAACTGTATCTTTGGCATAGTAGCATCTTCAGGCGAAGAATATTGCTTCGATCTCTATGAGGACTTTGTCTATCCGGACGGTGTTGAATTTCATGATAATAGTCCGACATTCCCGACAGCTGACAATGTTGACCAGTTTCCCGTTGGCGCCGACTCCACTCCAGAAGAAAATGGTAATTAATTCTATTATTTACTAAATAAGAAGCTTAAAACTTAACTTTGACAGGTTCCGGTGAGCTCCCCGCGACATTCCCGACAGCTGACAATGTTGACCAGTTTCCCGTTGGCGCCGACTCCTCTCCAGAAGAAAATGGTAATTAATTCTACTATTTACTAAATAAGAAGCTTAAACTTAACTTTGACAGGTTCCGGTGAGCTCCCCGCGACATTCCCGACAGTTGACAATGTTGACCAGTTTCCCGTTGGCACCGACTCCACTCCAGAAAAAAATGGTAATTAATTCTATTATTTTATAAAGTTTAAATATTTTACTTACCGCTTTTTTTATAGAGTCCGCACTCGCCCTCATTTGTTGGAGTATTACTATTCTTGGATTCACCATTGGCATAGGTCTTTTCCTTGTAAAGAAATTTCACCAAATCTACAAATAGGTAACCATTTTTGTACCTAAACAAAAAGAAAAACTAATGAAAATAATCTATTTACTTTGCAGGTGATGATCTAAAATTGCAGATAACCAAACAAGATTTCTATAAAAATCAAGATTTCTATAAATGCTCAATACATTTTATACGTAAATATTTGTCGTATGTCAAACTTACTTTATGAGCTTTAAGATGAGCCTCAATACACTGGAAATTGCCAGAGCTTCCCACATGTAAACAAAAGTGTCTGTTCTACAGACTTAACATTATTGTTATTCTTGACACCACTAGATGGCGCATGTGTTAATCTAGAGAAAAATCAACACGTTCTCCGGCGAAATAGACAACAGGGTGTAATCTATCCACGTACCCCAAAATAGACATGCATGTGTGTATATCTGGTTGGAAGCTTAAGGACATGGCCACTCGGAGTGCTGTTGTGTTTTAAGGATGTTTGTATACAAACATTGGAATCAAAAGTGAAAGCGGTGTCCGGTGTTAGAAATGAATAAAAGGAAGAAGGAAAAGGACTTGGCGGCTGCATTTAGCGAAACGCTTCAAGAAGAATATGAAGCTGTACTGGAAAGAAAAAGGGATGCTAGAAACGCAAGGAGAAGGGAGAAGGGAAAAGTTACAAGAAAAATTGGGAAAATGTACATACATACAAGGTCTGGAACAGTGCAGTCTTCAAACCGACCTTCACGTATTGCCAAAAGTAAGAACACTAGCGATCCGAAAACACTGGATGATGGCGCGTCTACATCTGGAAGAATTTTTGAAACCGAAGGTCCAAAAAATCCACATGCGTGTAAGGAAGCTTAAATAGTTTTTGTTCTCGCCAATTAAATATTTTATTAATACAGTTAACCGAGTTCAGCAGACTAAGATTCGGACATTTCTGGATAATGTTGCAACCACTGAAGGTCCAACAAATCCACCACCCTCTAGGACTTGGACTGAAAGGAGGGAAAAGAGTGCTTCAGGTTGGGAAGCAAGAAGGCCCGAAATATTCACTGCTTTGCTTAAAGAAGAGTCTTCTACGTTCACAAAAATGAATTGTGTCAATTGCAGTTTAAGTCCTGCGACTATTAGGTAATTCTTATGCACTTGTGTTATTTTAATTAGTAAAGCATTACAGGTGCGAGGACGGCTGTGAAGGTTTGTGCGTCAAATGTGACGAATTAAAACACAAATTTCTCGCAACGCATGTTCGCCATACTTGGGCAGTTGGTTTTAAAACGACCCTTAAACCTTGCCAGACATTAATTTTACAGCCGGACGGGTCATATTCCTTGGGCAGAGAAGGTATTTTCTTAATATATCATTCAGAAAATATATTACCTTTTTTGGATATGTGTTAGATCGTGCAATCCCAGCAAGATTTGAAAGATACTGCAAAAGCTGCTGCTCTGAGGATATTGAGCACGTTATTGATATCCCATGCAAATCCGTTTCCGTTCGAGGTACTTTTGTCGAAAAAGCAATAATCTGTTTTTGCTCGCATTTTTCAACCTTTTGGATTAGGTCGCCAAGATGTATTCCTTCCGGCTGTGAAATGCCATTCGTGCAATTTCGTACATAAAGTAGATTGGACAAATCTCATTGCTTCTAACTATTTCGCTGGTTCGTCCAGTATTTACGGAGGTAAACGGGACGCTTAAAAACTTGCTGCCTAACTCTTTTCATTTTCGGAAGGGTGCTATATATTCTCGACGGAAACCCTACGAACATTCTTTTTTTTACGAATGGAAAGTCCTGGTCTCTCAGTAAGAGCGTTTCTTGCTTCTCTTCAGCGTCTTTCAAAAGACCTAGATGCACACGTAAGGATTGCCCTAGTTTATGTGTAGCAATAGCGACTAATTCTGTTTCTTTTTCCCTCTTTTTCTACAGGTAACAAACATCTCTCCGACTGCATTTAAGGACGCATTTGAAGAATGGGCGCGAAGTACGTCCGAAATGAAAGGTTTTATTGATGAGATAGAATGTGACAATGGTCGCTTGCAAGAAAGGAAAGGTTTTCGTTTAAGCTGCCCAGCCTGTTACAAAATGTGCCATGTTGTTCATGTTGATGGTAACAAGAAGGTTTACAGATTCAAACTCAAATCCAAGTAACTATGATACTTCCAGGAAGGTAATTAATTAATGTGTGTATGTTAGATCCTTGCGCCGCTGTTATTCAGAGGGCGTGTTTTTGTTTCCTGATGAGCAGTGTTCCGGATCTTCTCAAAAAGGTCCGATCAGATCCGATCTGATCCGATCATTTGGTCGGATCGTGTCGGATCGACGTAGTAGAGTAAAATGACATGGATCGGATCGACTGTTTTTCCGATCACTTTCCGATCCTAATCAGGCCATCTTGTGGTCAGCCCTCGAAACGTTTTTGCTTTGTTTACGACTCGATGACAAACGTGGTCTAGACGTGGTCGCGAGGTTTCTCCAACCAACATAAATTTTAGAGGTAAGAAGCGAAGTGAAATGTTCGTGTCATGTTGTTTCTTTCTGTGAAAATTGTGGTCGTTCTCCTAAATAAAGAGTGTGTATTGCCAAGTCTTAGGTTTAAGAGGTTCTTTCCTTCCAAGCACCAACATCTCTTTACATGTCAAGCGTGGAGTTCTTTCATAAGTATTATATAAATATATTCAATATACTATAAAAAATCGTACATAATTTTATTTACTTCGTAGTTTCTGTTTCAAGGCGTTCTCCATTATTTGTTATCCGCGAGTAGTGAGACATTTCAAGAAAGTAAAACTCTTAGTAATGAGCTGCCAATTACAGCACTTTTCAGGCATTTAATATGTGCAGCTGGGATCAATGCTTGTGCCCATTTTTGTCCAAGCTTGTCTCTTGGTTGTCTGAGCGTGTACGCATGACAATAAAATACAAATAGCTTTTGAAACATAAGACAATGTAATCGTACATAACCATGCACACCATGAAAATATTTTTGTGACATTTAGAACACCAAAAATTAGAGCTTCAACCTTTAGTGTTTAAAAAATGGTCTACTTGCAATACTCATTTCCGTTTCATTGTAGATGTCCGAACGTTCTGCAATACAGACGCCCATCCATAGCAAGAGGAAAAATCCTGGAGATGTCATTGTTCTGGTCGATGAAAACCCTCCGACTATTAACATTGATGACGACAACTTTAATGGGAAATTACCACCCAATACGATGCCAATGGACACCCTTCATAAGAAGAACTGGAGACAGTGGAAGGACGTTATTTTTTGTGACTGGTCTACGAATGGAAAGGTCTTCGCGAAATGTAAGCTGTGTGTACACCAACGCTACCTTCTGCAGACGTTACATCTCTGTCCAACATGAGTCGTCATGCGCAAAGATGTCACCTGGACATCTTTAACAAATGCGAGGAAGAGGAAAACCTAAAAGCTTTTCCAGCTACTCATTAGCAGGTGAGCTAAAAACTTAAGTTAACAATTGCTTTTATCAAAGTTTTCCACAGTTTCATGAAGCGAAGAAGTAATTCGTCGTCCATTCGTGTGATGATTGATAACCTTCTTGTGCGAATGATTGTGGAAGACAATTTGCCTTTGAGCTTAATTTCCCGACAGGGCTTCCGAAACTTCGTTCAGGTAAGTTCAGTTATTTGGTGCAAAAGTGAAAATCTAAGTACTTGAACGATAATTTGATTTATTCTACTTGGTGATTGTAAAGGCACTAAATGCCGAATACGCAATTCCTAGTCAGGAACGTCTACGCCATACACTAATTCCAGAACTCGCTCAGAAGACGAGAGAAGCAGTAAAAAGCAAACTCGACATGGCCAAAACTTGTGCAGTTATGATTGATATTTGGTCGTCAAACCGTATGGAGGGTTATGTTGGTATCTCCTGTTCAGCCGTAACAAAAGGTTTTGAGCCTTTCACATGTTTCCTGTCGATTAAGAAAATGATTGGTCGACATACGGCTGCAGCCATTTTCGCTGAGTACGAAAGCGTGGTAAACGAATGGCAGTTACAAAATAAAGTATGATATTGTCCTCTCGATCTTTTCTGAAGTCTTCTAATTATATTTTCCTCCGAAACTAGGTTATTCGCATTCTTACGGACAGCGGGACCAATATGAAATGTGCTTTCGACATCTCGCTGCCCGGATGGACGCCGTGTTCTTTCGACGTTATCGGAATCTCCGAAAGTTCTGCTGCTGAAAACGTAGAGTTATCGTATCTTGACGTGCAGCAAGAAGTCGAGGTTTCGTCATACAGCGTTTCCTATGAAACCGATGTTGCCGCAGGTATGAGTGAAATTGACATAGTTGAGGAGGAAACTTTCGAACAAATTGAACTTGATTTCAATAATTTGTTCCTTCAACACGCGTTTCCCACCAACGTGCCTTCACATTCGTTATCTGCTACATCTCGGGCAAGTTGCGTAGCCCACACATTGCAACTAGTCGTACAAGACGGCTTAAAAAGTCTAGATGTAAGTGTATCACTAAGTTAGTAATGTTCCTAATTACGTCCTTTTTGTCGAATAGGGAAGCCTGAAGAACGCTATGCAACTACTGTCAAAAATAGTAGTGTATGTGCGAAAAAGTACTTTGGATACTGAAGTTCTGAACAATACTGTCGGATTCCAGATACCACCCCAGAATGTGACGCGGTGGAGTTCCCAATATAAAATGCTTGCAAAATTCTTAGAAGCGATGGAGCTAGACAAAGAATTGCAAAACAAGTTGAAGGCTTGTGCAAAGCATGGGAAGCTGACAGCCCTGCAGATTACAATGCTTAAAGAACTCATGGAATTATGCAACGGAAGGTTAGAGTAGGTTAGGTTAGGCTACAAAACAACTTGAAAGTTTTTACGCCCCAAAGGAAATTAAACCCTTAACCATCATCTTGGACCTTTCGCTGTTTATTTTACCATTACTCACCGTTAAAACGCCTGCTCTAACACGAAATTCATTTAAAATAAGATATCTGACGAAGTATTCACACTTTGAGTCGTTTTGATGGCTACGCCCCAAAAGAGCCCACCTGGCACAAAAGAGCCCAGTTGCAAAAGAGCCCAGATTTCGTTAGGTTAGGTTTAGCTTAGGTTAGTAAGGTTAGTTAGTTCCCAGTTGCAAACAGTTGGGCTCTTTTGCAACAATGTTCTTTTGTGCCAGTTGGGCTCTTTTGATGTTTGGGCTCTTTTGAGGCGCAGCCGTTTTAAAGCTGGGACGTTTCGGTGTGGGTTTAGAGAATTGGACGTTTTCACCTGCATCCAATGTCATTTTATGTTAAAGAAAAAACTAAAATTGAGTTTACTGATTAACTGCAGAAACGTAATGCTCCTTCAGGACCGTAAGAACTTGTTGGCCTTTCGGGCTTAAATTGCCTCCTCCGCAAGGCTTCGTTGCAGTGAATATGTTTTTAATGGTTTCATTGTAGGTTAAAAAACTTGATCGGTAGCTAGGCTTTTTTCCAATGACGAGCAAAATGCTGGCATACCCAGCACCTTCTAATTTCGCCATCTATAAGATAGATTATATTTCAGAGTTTTATCACCTTAAGTCATCAGATGAAAAAATTTACTTGCTTGAATATTGTTTGTTTTATGCGCGTCAGTGTGTTTGCATGTGAGGATACCCTCACACCTTTATCAAAACTATCGCGGAGCAGTCTGTCCCTCTTTTCATTTAATATTTCTTTGAAATTCGTTGGTTTCTCGCAGGTAGTACAAGTTACCCTTAAATAGTGTTGCGGCTCACCACAATGGGGGCAGTGCATTTTATTTTTAATAATATTACCCCTATGCATGACTATTTATTTAAAGCCCAATGCTTGTAAACAAAGATCCCTTAAAGGGGTAGGGGACGAAAGGGTACGCCTCAAAAGAGCCCAAACATCAAAAGACCCACCTGGCACAAAAGAGCACAGTTGCAAAAGAGCCCAACTGTTTGCAACTGGGAAGTAACTAAACTAAACTAACCAAACTGACCTAACCTAAGTAACCTAAACTAACCTAAACCTAAAGCTAACCTAACATCGGGCTCAGCCGCACGAAATCTATATTTACAGTGCTAAGGCTGGGTGGGCTGTTTTGGGACTGGGCTCTTTTGGGCTAGGTGGGCTGCTTTGACTTCTGGGCTGTTTCGCCCACCACCCCCCTTAAAACACAACAGCACTCCGAGTGGCCATGTCCTTAAGCTTCCAACCAGATATATACACAAGCATGTCTATTTTAGGGTACGTGGATACATTACACCCTGTTGTCTATTTTCCATGGAGAACGTGTTGAGAAAAATAAATATGAAGTACTTATTCCTGCCGTAGTTTACTTAAACCTCGATATCGTAGTCAGACTTTGAACCGCTAGATGGTGCATGTCTTCACTTTGAAGAAAAAATATATAGCCGGTTCGAATAGAATAGCTGTTGACCACGTGTAGTGCGTGTGTTATGCGCCTTGTAAACGAGCAACAAGATGAACGTGATTAAGGCTTTTTTCTATTCCTTATACTCGGAAAAGAAACTATGAACGGTCAGTTTGACATTGTTGGTAAGTCAACAGAAAAAGAAACATGATCAAACAACTAATAGTTTTATCTAGATTGAGCGCTATTAAAATCGTGTCGGGAATGCAACCGACACGAGCGCTGTGTATATGTGGAAAATGGAGCGGGCGAGGTGGGATGCACCACCCAACCCAAAATTTATGATGAGGACCGATGGAATTTGCAAAGAATAGTTTGCGAATCGCAAGTAACGCCTTGGGATCGAACTTGGACTAACGGAATGCTAGTCGAGTATTCATACCATTACACCAAAGTGTATGTTATTCATCCTTTCTGACCGTGTTTCATTCGCACTGAAATGCTTATCTTACGAATTGAATCCTCTTTGAACAACTGTGACCTAAAAATTATTTTTCCTTTGCATCTGTTTAAACATAGATCTTATCCTATCTTATCTTATCCTATCAAGCGCATCTGACGATCTATCTCATGTAATGTTAAATTGTAGAAATATTTACTCGGTGCATTTCCTTTATTTGAAAAGTGTAGAAATCTATTTGTTTTATCTGGCAGACATATTCTTTCCGTACTCTACAGTAACTATATAAGTGAGTTTAGGACCATGCAATAATTATAATACCTTATTGAGTTACGATGTACAACCATCCGAACGACGTGATTAGATGTAAATATTTTTTAAAAAAATTATATGAAATTTATTAACTTCATATTTCTTTAGCTCCACTTGTTGCGGACTTTCCCGAAAGTCCGGAACGGTCCCACACGCCGGACGCAGACGATGACGTGGTGTTAATCATTCCCGAAAGTCCCGTTCGGGATCGCCATGTGGCCCGACCCCAACGCGGAGCCCGCCAAGATCGGTACCAACCTTACGAGCCGCGACCGAGCACATCGACTGTTGGGGCAACAGCATGGTCTCGGGATACGCCCGAGACGCGGCCCTCACCCAGCTCTTCTACAACTGCGGTGCGAGGGTCCCCAGCATCATGGCCAGCCGCGCCGCTGCGGAGCCCTCCGCTGCCGAGCCCCCCGCTGCCGGCCTCATCGCTGCCGAGGCCCCCGCGCTCGCAACGCATCCCAATAGCGCTGGCAAACGCAGTGGCTGCCGAGTTGGAGGATTGGGAATCTGTAATCAGGTTCCCAAACGCGAGCTTCCTTCCAGAAGCCAACAGGTTTTCACAAAACAGTCCGGCATATCCAGGTTTTTGCAGGGCGTGTCATGGGTTATTTTACGCGTGGTTGTGCAATGCTGTGTATTCAAACGGGCCTTGTATGTTCCCTATTATATGTCCTCAATGTATGCATGTCTTTACCCACTGGTTGGGGAACCTTTTTCTCTTTAATTAATTTTCTAGTTTAAATGTTATAGGTGACGGCATTTTAGAAAATCTTGATTAAAGGAGTTTTGCACATTATCCGCGGTCAACATAACTTGTTATGCGAACAAGTTATGTTGACTGCTTGTTATGCGTTTTTTTTTCAAGAGTGAGCTAAGATCACCCGACTTCGCATGTTTTTCTTTTCTTATTATTTAATTAAGACTAAAGCTTTATTTTAATGGAAAATGTATTCCCATTATTACAATATTTTCACATTTTTTTAAAAAAATTCTTCATTGAGGCATGGATGCCTTCCCACTCGAAAAATGGCCCCGGCTCTGGAGGACCACGGCCTCGCAGGGCCCCAGGACCGCGCAGGGCCTACGGCCGCGCTAAGTCCCCACGAACGCGCTGGGCCCCACGAACGCGCAGGGCCTACACCCGCGCAGGGCCTCAGAATGCAGTATCTCATGTACTTATACTACTCTTTTCAATCAAAGGAAATACCGTTTACGCGATGCGTTACTCGCGAAACGATAGTGCGAACAACTATGTATGTCCCAGATTTGAGTTGAATCGGGATTGTATACCGGGGCGCTACTAGAGTAAGATCTGTTTAGGCAACATGTTGGTAGAAACATAATTTAATTTTTATTTATTTTTCAGGCAAATGGCAATGAAGAAAAGACGGAAGTTTGTGCAAATAAAGTATTTTTTCTATCGCAAGAAACACATGTATTATAAAAATTGTTTTCATTTCGAAAAGAAAAATAACATTGTAGGTAAGAAGGAACAAGGTCGGACGGCGCCTCATGTGGGAATCGAACCGATGGCCTTGACCGTCACATTACAAAGGGGAAGGCAGGAGCAGGCAGGAACTCGTGGGAAATATAGCGTAGTCCTTGACCTACAAAATACCTTTGGGAACACAGCTGGACGGGTTCCTGCATGCAGAGAAATCTCAGTTAATCTTGAACCTGGCGTTAGTGTCGTCTATTGTTGGTTTCAGGATATTTCTTTCAAAAATGTTTTCCTTTTTTTAAAAAAACATTACAAGTGTTAAATTTGTATGATTGTGTTGCAGAAATAATTGCATTGGTGACAAATACACCTTTACACTGAAACTGGTTTCTTTTTTAAATATTGTGCGAAAAAATCGCAATTCGATTGTGGAAACGGGGAAGATGCAAGCGGGCAAGAGCGCTAACCTTGATTCAGGTGTCGGGCATAACCTCAAATGGGAAAGTATCACCGGTGCATAAATGGCTGGTTTTTGTCGGATGTTATAGCGGAAGGAATTTGTTCATATAAGAACTGGAATATAGACTTAATGCAGCCATACTCACGGAAGGGAAGTAAAGGAAGTCCAACATAGTTCTCAGTCTGGACTTTGACCATAGAGCCGTGCGCAGTTCACATTTGACCCTTAGTGCCGTGCGCACAAGCCTTATCACCCACAGTGCCGTGCGCAAAAGATAACACTGGGTATATAACTAAGTTGAGTCGTCCATCATACACTTCCAAAGCTCCTATGGATCCAAGTGCCACTAGCCAGCTCCAAACTACACCACTACTTGCTTGCTCCAATCACGGTAAATGCAAACATTATATGATCGCATGTGCTTGTTACATTTGTGAACTAGACAATATAGTGCATACAGACGCTTGCAACTTATTTAAGTGGTACATTTCAACCCCTCTATACCCAGATGCGGCTAACTGAGGATCAACTCATTCAAATCCAGAAGCCATGGAATTGGCCGGACCAAGCCAAGGGACCAGCAGATTACGTCACCGTTACGAACCAGAACGGGAAAACCTTCACTGTCAAACAGAGACGCTATGTAGCAGTCCTGAAAGCGAAAACTGGACAACCGGGGGACGCCGACTACTGAGCAATCAGATGAGGGAATAAGACGCGACGTATCAGCCCTGCACAACTACAAATATGCACCAGAACCCTTGCGTTCGAAGATATCATCGCTGCAAGTGATGACAGCGGACCACGGCTCGACAATATACATCCAGTTGACGAACATAGCATCACAGAAAATACGCACCGACCTCTTTGCTCACCTACTATCAGCGTTCTCGGCCATGTTCGACCTGAAATCTCTGATCATCCAGATGGGGAACAAGACAACACCATACAAGGAGTACAACACACCGGACTGGCACACTTTCAAGACTTGCCTATTGGGATCGGAGAGGGATATACAACAATACCTACGGGCCTCGGATTTCCAACCGATAGCGCCATGGACGTTCATGGCACAAGTGCGGACAGTACACATAGCTCAAGGGGGAGAAAAAGAAGCCGCAGTCCCCCATGGTCCGTTTCTTCCTCCGAAGGAGGTAAATATGAACAAACAGAAATTATTAATACTCAAATAGAATATCTAGGGAGAAGGGAGAGGATTAGCGAAACAGCTAGCGATTCAGAAGAACAAGGAAGCGAAGAAGAGGAAACTGGAAACGGAAGCGACACAACACAACCAAATAACAGTAGAAGCCCAAGTCCATGCACCTCGGGACCATGTACCGGAGACAGCACAGCCCCAAAGAACTGCATCCCCTGTAATAGACCAAAGTCGATGATCTAGTATTACGTTAGAGTCTAGGGGTGGACCGGGCCCCATGTGGGCGAAAATAGAATGGGCGATACGCCGGTGTACTACTACTACTGGCCGCGCAGAGACCACGGCCGCGCAGGGCCCCAGACTGCAGGATCCCAAGTACTTATACTACTACTTTCCGAACACACATTTTATGCAAATTAATTTATAAAGCGAATGTGGCAAACAACGTAACTATTCTTCGGTGAAAGTCAGCAAATGTATTCACTCGCTCTCAAATCTGACCGAATATATTCGATATATTGCACTTAGAGAAATTTTACGTCATTCGATCTCTGAATGTAAGGAATCTTTATTTAATATGGCGTGAATTCTTGCGTAACGTCAAGAAAAACGAAGCATCATCCTATTTTAGTCTACATTATCCTGAAATATTAATTTCACATAGCCAGATTCTTCTAAAGGATTTGCACAAAACGGACACGCTGAAGCAAATCCATTAGTGCCGTGTGGCAACCCGACAGATTCCCAATACCTACACAAAAACACACGAAAACGGTTAGGTTTATACCATTATACATTATACACATCATACCATACAATAAAAGGCTTACTTCACTGTTCTTTCGGATGCTATAGGACCACACGGATTGAAGGCGTGCGACGGAGGACCACAATCTACCCAAAACGCCGGCTCCATACCCATGCACAGTTGGGCAACAGGACCAATAACCATGCGCATGGGGCAAGTACAATAGTGACAGAAAAAATCTTTCCCCAAAACGAAAATCATCAGGTACAGCCATTCTTAGCCAGGTCAGTCCATGCTGAAAGAGGTCCGGGCTGTTATGCTGACACCCAGCCTTCCCTATAGGAAAGAACTTGCGATAACAAGGGAAATAGGTGGTTTTCGCATAACTTTCCCATCCCCTGGGTAACTGCTTTGGCGGCTATTATCTGGGCGCTCCCCGAAGTATTGCTAGCGAGGACAGCTTTTGCCCTTGCCATTTGAAAGCTTACCTGGAAAGATTTTTTTCTGTCACTATTGTACGTTGCTTAGACCCTTGCCCGCAACCCCATTCGTGAAGCCCCGGAACGTGTCCGCATACTAAGTACACATAAGTTGTTTGACTAGGAGGAAGGAACGTGGATTTCCTGGGCAACACTAAAGCATTGAGTCCTACCGGACACTAAGGACGATTTGCATTGAGTTCAACTACGAGTTTTTCCAATTGTTTCACCGTCTGCGAAACCAAGACCAACCAAGTTCAAAACCCGCCGGGAAATTTACACATGTAAAGTATATACCGGTGAATTCGCTATGCCTTCTGCGGATCTCCATAGTAACGTTGCACCACGTATGTCTATTAAAGAACCGTCTTGCAATTCACTGGTTTCGTCTTCTACTTGTTCGTCTTTCTGGGCTGCCGATCTTGATTCTCGCAATGTGTATAAAGGCTCCCCCTACTGATACTTCGCGCCACACCAAGTTGCTAGCTAAAGCTCCCCGAAAGGTCCTTTGGGATGAAGGACCAGTACGCCGTTTTTTGTGAGTCCATCTATTAAGCTATGTTTGCCATTTGGTGGCTTTTTCCTTTGAACAGAAAACAAAACTGATTACCAGAACTTTCCACATGGTTTAAACTGGCTATTCGATGAAAACAATGCCGTCTGAATAGACACAGTTCTGCGTCACTCCTAGGAATATGTTTTTCGATGAGTCAAACCCTGCAGCATATACTTTCGCAACAGCAGGATTGCTATGGCGATCGACAAATATTCTGCAAGCAAATCGGCTTATCGTACTTTGGGCCACTTTACTCGACGATGATGGGCACGACATGCCGCTTTTACTCAGGTGACCCCGACCAGGAACTGTGTCAGCTATTACAAAGTCTATAGCTTGTTCTGACGACCTTCCAATCTGAGCGCGCACTCAAATCATTAACCCTCCAAATTATGAGTTTCTTACGTATGCATTGCATGAAACATGTCACACGTTTCCGATTGATCATATTCCACGATCACCACTTGGTTTCTTGACAATGTGTACGATAAACTGTGTTGGTTGGCGTCAAGGATGGCGCCGGACGAGGGGCGGAGAAAGGTAATGTCGCGACAGTAACACTCCATTAGCTTCATTTCGCTTTTGAGCTGTGAAGTGAGACCTTCTGCGTCCTTTCTTGCCCTCCGGTAATGACCCATTATACCTTGAATCAGAAACACCAGAAAATAAGACTAAATGCACAGCTATCACAAGTGCTAATACCTATTATATCATAAATATGAAATAAATATATGAGAATATAACAGGAAGGTCCCGTGGGGATGTTTCATTAGCCTTGAAACAGGTGGGCTGAAAGAGAAGATATTACAGTCACGTAATATCTAGAGTTTTTTCACTGTTCCTTTTTTCTTCATTTCCGAGTTTTTCCAAGGCTTTTCCCATACTTTTTTCAAGGCTTTTCAAGGCTATGGCGATCGACAAGTATTCTGCTATACTTTCAATATTCTCTATATGCACGCTCTTCTGTAACAATTTCACTCGGTTTTAAGCCCCCACGCTGGTATTTACGGGATACATATTAAAAGTGAGCACTGTTCGTGATTTTAAGCACGAACCGGGTCAATACTTTAATTTTTATTTTCAAACAAGTGAAAATGAATACCAACGTGTAGTGTCCCGTGAAGTAGGAGCACCAGCCGTTTTTATCAAGTGTTCGGCGAAACATTTGCGTGGCTGTTAATGTACACTTAGAGTTCAACTTTGCAGAGCTGTTTCACTACACCACACACGCACAGCCTTGTGCTCCTTTTCAGTTTCAAAGAAATGTCACGATTTGGCCTTAATATAGAAACTTTCCGTGGGTTCGTTCTAAAAGACGAGTTTAGTGCGCGAGTACTGTTCCGATCTAGCTCCTGGAAATTATTAAACTTCCATTTACGAACTAGTTCCAAACATTATGAAATAATCGTGGCGCATGATTTACGCGCTCGTGAAGTGTTAATTCATTCATTTCGGAAGCAGCAGGAGGTAGAAGTCCAAGTCCGTACGTTAAATGGAATACCGGGCGGCTTACCGTATCTCCTAGACGTGGCAGATGTTACAGGTGGCGCCATTGTGCCGTTTGAGCGGGAACTAGTCCTCCCGCAAGAGAGAACACCAAAAGATTATGCAGTGAAAATTTGTATTATCGTATGTTCAATACAAATGATGTCTTGAAAATAAGTGTCTTTAACTTTAATTTATTTTACAAAAAAGTGCTAAAGTTAAACTGTGGTTAAGCTTTCTTTCACAGGTTTGCAGGAATCGGGGAGCCGTCAGCGACATCGGGCTGGCGTAGGAATGACCTAATGGGCGTGGTCAGGACTCGGCCGGATGCGGAATGGGGGCGCGACTGGGTGTAGAAATGAAGTGTGTAGAAATGCCCTAGCCTATACTGTCACTACATATCAATCCCAGTAAAGCGTTTATTTTGTAACAAGAATGAGCCTTACTATACGTTCGACGGTGCAAAGAGTTTTCAAAAATTGTTACTTGAAAGTTTGAATTATGTAGTGATTTTTGGAAAACGGAGAATACGTGGAATGAATCTTTCTCAACTGATGGAGTAATGATGGTTAATTCTTGGAAGGTTACTTAGTTTTGGTGGAGATTCTGTTTCTAATATTTGTCTTAAAATATTTGCTCGCAATATGCTGACCTGCCAAGGTTCGGATATGGTGTCCTAGCAAGGTTCGGGTTACGGCAGCTTACCATGATGTTGGTTGATAATAGCAATATTTTTTCGACACACTATGTTATTTAGCGTTTAATATTTTTCTATAGACGTTTTGTTCGCAATTCTACTATTTCTCCACGGTCACGTTTCTCTCGTTGGAGAGCCTTACTAGCATGATGAGTGATACTGAAATTTTTACTTAATTTATGTAACTGATATGTTCTTTGTTTGTTATATTGGTATTTTTTCTCGTCTTTTTTAATGACGCTTATCTGTTTTTTTAAATGGGCTTTACGTGACGAAGTGAAAGACGTTTCAGTCCGAAATATAAGTTTTGTCTGGTATTTGGTTACGTATAGCCTTGAACAATGTACAAAGCAAGAATTATCACTTGTCAACAACTTGGTATGGTATGTGCCTATGTGTGGCCTTGAACAAAGCTGTGTTGATATTTGGTTTAAAAGGGGATGGTGTGGAATTCCAGTATGCAGTCTTACGATGGCGAACACAGAAGGAACTTCTCTAGATTTAGTGACCGGTTCTTATAATTGTTAAATTAATTTTCACTTAATTTCTCAACGTAGGCATTAATTGATGAAGTTTTGAAGTTAAATACTTTCTAAGAACGTCGTACAACGCTTGGAAAATGAAGTTACACTCGGCGCGACTAGAGATTCAAAAGTGGAATATGATGAGGAGAATATATATTAATTCAGAAAATTAAAAATTATTTACTTAATTTTATACTACTGGACCGTAGTTCACATCCACCAATTATCAGGAGTACCAAAACAATTATCAGGAGTACCAAAACGAACATACATCATGCTTAATGCCAAAGACATTACAGTCGGCGTACGGACAACTTGAACCCACAGCCTTGAATTCGAACAGGCGAACTACTGGCTTGTTTGCAGCCCCACAGCGACTTGGCGGTGGTAACCAGTAACTCAGCTTGAAACACGCAAGTATTCGCATGCCAAAAGGGATATTTAGCTGTTTATTGAAATCGTGAACCTTTCAGAAAATGGGAGCTTCAAGAAATCTACATGTTTTCTACACATTCCCTCTTTCAACATGTTTTACTTTTATACCATCACGGCTGGAGGAGAAGCATTCTGTAGCGGCGGCGGTGGCCGAAATTGGGCGAGACTGGGGGGACGAAGAAGCACGAGAGGGGGAACGGCGGAGCCTCCGCGATGGCCGCAGCAGTAGTGGCGGGAGCGCCCGACCAAACGGCGGCACCGGCACCCGAACAGCCGGAGGCGGAGGAAGACCTAATACGCACCTGAATAGCGAATGCTTCTCTTTTGGAATCACGAAAGTCTTAGTTAAGGGAACTAACCGTAGGAACGGACAATTTTGATTCCCTTTAAAGGACTAGGATATTAGTTTAAACGTATATCCATTACATTTATCATGGCTAAGTTCACGTCAAGTTCTAGCAAAGGATACATACAGACTTTCTCGTGATTGAAAATGTAAAGAATTAAAGTAACCAAATGTAAATTTTTCTGTAATACAACGATGAAATGCAAACTACTCTTCTCATTTTAACGACAAAACTTTACTTTTTCAGGTTTACTAAGATTTCCAGAGGCTTTATGTACACCAGGCGTAGGATCTTGGTACCCTGCGTCAACCCAACTCGGAGTGGGGAGTCCATCCACCCGCTCATGATATATTATGATATATTATGATATATCATAATTGATCATGATGTATCATGATTTATCATGATTATCGTGATTTATCATATTTTTTTTACCTGGGACAACCCAGCAGAGGCTGTTGTAATTCGTGGGAGAACGTTCACCAAGAATCGACCTCCACTCACCATCAGAGGCTAACACTTTGGCTTTTCTAAGCATGAGGGACTAAACTGAACAAGATTCTCCTTAAGTGCAAGGAAATGGCAAAGAGCTGGATCACAAGCTGCATAAACTGGTATGATCTGAATGAGACTGGGGTGGCTCAGTTGAATTGGGCTACACTAACATCACAATAGGAAGATTGACTTCGATTTTCTCTCATGGCATTTTCTAAAGCTTGTGTAATGAAGCGTAGTTAACAACTGCGTAATTATGTAAATTACGGAATTACGTACGTTATTGTACAATAAAGGTAACAGGTCTAAAACGACAGTGTTTACACAGTTGTTAATACAAAATCACGTAATGCTATCGTATGGATTGAAGTACGTTATTGTATAATAAAGGTAAATTAGGTCTAACACAAGTGTTTACACATACGTTACACAAAAATCACACAAAGCTGACCTATGGAATTGATGAATAAATACGATGCAATGCGACATTCCGTTCATTACATGTAGTCAATTTAAATAAGTACAATGTCTGTTTACGGTTTGGAACCGTATACGCATAGTAACTAAAGTTAGTACCGTGAGGACATTTGAGCCGTGACGTGACGTAACATGACGTAAAAGACGTGAAAGTTATTTGACCTTTTACGTTCAAACAGCTAATTACGAATATGTTGCGTGATGTTGCACCCACATGAGTTTACGTAACCATCTTCTCAGGTGGTGTAGAAATGGACAAGCAGTAAAAATTTACTGTAACAGTCAAAGTCCGTTTCAATCCGTCGATATTCCGTTTACGCGATACGTGAATCGCGAAACGATAGTACGACCGGCGAAGTAGCAAACAATGTTCCAGTTGGATCGAGATATGCGCCGGGCAGATGATGAAGTAAGTAATTTAAGTACGGTATCATAACGTGCAAAACCTAACTTGTACTAATCATTGCAGGAAAAATGGCCGTGCTTTTTACCGCGTGTACAGTGTTATGAATAAATACACTTTTAATTTAGAAATTGTTTTATATTATAACTGTATGTCCAAAAATGGTGTTCGGGAGAGGGCGGATGTTAGCGGACGAGATCTTATCCAGCGAAAACATAGACGCGCACGACCTCGCGTGCAAGCTTGCTTCCAGGCATGACCTTGACCGACAGCGCATCCGTCCTTTAGCGGACACACATAGTCATAATGACGTATGCGAATTTTTGTCTGTAGGAATTGTTTCAGTTGGATTCAGTCTGTTGAACCTGGCGGCATATTTTCAAACCCCAATCCAATCTAGAAACAGCGTTGCCACGTGTTTCAGAAGAAGGTATGGTAGGGTTAGGTTTAGTTACGTTAGATTAACGTTAGATTACGTGTCCAGAATGGATTGGGGTTTGAAAATATGCAACCTGGTGTCACTTCTATTGCGGCTGCTTTCATAATGTTGTTTTTTATCATAACAAATTCTTGTTTTCATAGTGAATCTTCCGTCTGGTTCCCAAGCAGATTCAGTGTTGTTAAGGTGCATGGCAGCCTCTTTACAAGAATATCGAGGATGAGATACCATATTTGACCTTCGAAGGTTACAAGGATGAAAGTGTAAATTCCAAGGTTACGACACGCTCTTTATTTTAGATGATCTTATGGAAAGTGTTGGAGCGAACAAGAACCTTGGAAGACTTGTTTACCAAACATTCCCATCATTTGAGGATTAGTATAATTATGATCACGCAAAATGTCTTTTATAATCATATGCGAACAATATCTCTGAATTGTTCACGTGCGATACTCATGAAAACAATCCTAGATGTTGTGCAAATTCGTGCCATAGGGTACCAAATGTTTCCTAACAGTCTTCCTTTCTTTAAGAGCGCATATGAGCAGACAACACGCAAACCGTACGCTTTCTTGGTCCTGTCACTTGACCCCACCACCCCCAGACGAGAAGCGTTTAATGACCGAAATTTTTCACCCTATTCTAGGTCCTATTGTTTGTGAAATAAAGCGGTTTTCAAGTTCCTTTGTGTAAGATAAATGAATAAATGCGTGTGCTTTCTAACAGTTCGTTTTTGTTCACCGTACAGTCAACATCGATTTTGTAACGTTATTTGTCGTGTTCTGTATTAAAGTGTTATTATTTAAACCAGTTACAGGTAAAAAAAAGCACAAGTAAAATTTATGTGTTAATGTTGTACACCTTAACTCAGGGTGCCCCTACTTTGACTATGGGTGCGCCATTTTATTTCGCGCCCTTTGTGCTTCTATGGTGTAAATAGCTTAAGTGGGAAAATAGTGTGCCAAAGATTATCATTCCAAAATCGTTATGTGCAATATATTCTTGATTGTAACATGAATGATGCCATGGATGAAAAGTCAAACGCATTGGATCAGGAACTGGTAACAACAAATAAAAACCTTTACTATATATCGCTTGCTTGTTAATTTTTTACCTATCTAGGTGCAAGTGTGCCCACTGCAGTGATGGGCCGTTCCGGATCAAAAACCGCTTTGGAACACGCTTGGATAAAAAAACGGATCGTTTGATCCGTGATCCGAATATCCCGAAAACAGATCGCGATCCGTGATACAAGAAGCTTACACACGGATAACGATCCGTAAACTGTGATCCGGATTTCAAATCACGGATCATGATCCGTGAACCGGGATCCGAATATCAAAACACGGATCAAGATCTGTGAACTGGGACCCGAATATCAAGACAAGGATCAAAATCCGTGAACTGAGATCCAAATATGAAAACATGGATCATGATCCGTGTAAAGGGAACCGAATACAATGAGCATGGATTACGATCCGTGATCTGTGAGCCGTTGAGCCATTGATCCAAAACTAGCTCCTTATGAAGCGGAACACAAAAATACGTCGACCAAGATTCAAAAGTGGACTAAGATCAAGACAATGCATGTTACAAATCAAGAATATGAAACACTATTTGATTATTTAGTACTGGACCGTAGTTCTTTCTTCTCTTCATTCCTTCAGCTAACCGATGACTGAGGTAGGCGTCTGAGTACGCTGCTGTAGGTGCCGCAGGTTTCTGTAGTTCACACCCATCAAACCCATCATAAAGATAAAACAACCATCATAACAACATTCATCATGCTTAATGCCAACGACATTACATTCGACGTAGGGGAACCCACGGCCTTGAATCGGAACAGACAAACCACTGGCATGTTTGCAGCCCCACAGCGACTTGGCGGTGGTAACCAGTAACTGAGCTTGAAACACATCAGTATTCGCATGCCAAAAGGGATATTTAACTGTTTACTGAAATCGTGAATCATTCAAAAAATGGGAATTACAAGAAATCTACGTGTTTTCTACCCATTTTCCTGTTTCAACATGTATTAATTTTATACCATCACCCAATACGCGCCTGAATAGCGAATGCCTCTTTCGGATTCACGAACTTACTAGTGACGAAAACTAACCGTAGGAACGGCGAATTTTACACTACCCTTAAGGGGATTAGGATATTAGTGCATCCATTACATTTATCAAAGCCAAGTTTCCGTGACGTTTTGGCAAATGATACATGAAGACTAGCCAATGTTAAAACTTCCCGCTTGTGTCTGCTACACATTTCCTAGAAGTACTAATTAAGCGTCCATTCCTTTCATAATTAAATTACAAATATGGTCTAAAACCGTAATTTTCTCTCGGCCACCCTACCATCAAAATGTCACACGTGAACCTGACCAGTCTGTGCAAAAAAACCTTAATCAGGAAAATTGCAGAAAAATTTGCTTCGCCATGTACTAACATAAAAGCATTCTGATATATAATACAAGGGAACACTCCTTATTCCTTGAAAAAATTAAGTAACTTTTCATGTCAACTTTTTAGTCGGTTTCCTGCACACATCCCTATTAGGTGTTGCAGGGTTCGGTTTTGCACGAAGGTACGCGTATCTCGTACCCTCAACTACTAGTTTTTATTCTTCCCACGACTAACGTCAAACGGGGTTACTTTGAACGAAAAAGGGACTTTTTCGTTCATTTTTCCTTTGTATTTAGGCTATTTTTTTAGTAATAGCAAAACGAAAAGTTTTGGCTCTGTAAAATTTACCGCAGAATGAGATAATCCTTTCACTGTCAAATTCACTGTGAAACTCTGAGAGTACTGAATTTTCAAAGTCTGTGTTCAAAGTAACCCCACGATGAGTACATCTTTGAACGCTTAGAATAAAACTGTATTATAAGACAAAGGTATACAATGTGACAAAAAAAATTCCATAGACTACTTGTTATAGAGTATTTAACATGCCTGACTAGAAGTTTTGATTGCAATTGCTTTAGTTATAGTAAAAACGTAAAAAAACTGAAATTAACAAGAAAAGCGGTGATACGGTATCCCGGTTAAACGTTGGTCCCTCCAAATTCCCTCGAAACTTAGAATGCCATTATTTTCTGATAAAATTTGGCAAAAACGTGTTGTAACGTTTTCCCAAAAAAACTTCTAAACTATTAAAAAAGTCCGTATAATTGCCAGACTGTTAGCTCAGACACCGTGTTCAATGTAACCCCCAAAAAGTTCAAGTTGGCGGGGATACTTTGAACTCCGGCATAGCTTGAAAACCTAAACTCGTAGCACATTTCTGAGTTTACTAAACTAAAGGCAGATCAATACGCTACAATTTCAGCAAGAATGAATGCTTTAAGTTTTATAGTTACGTTGTGGTAGTCAATAATCGTACGATAACAGAACCTAAATAAAAGCCGTCCGCTCTCGATCGGCTCTTAGCGCGATTTGTATCAAAACAAAGGGTATATTATGTTTTCCTAAGAAAGCCTATTTATCACTTAAAGTATCGACACCTAGAATGTTGCGTTACGTTACGTAGTTGAGGAGCAGTAGATGGCCTACGGTTTCCCATCAAGTGTTCAATTTCACCCCGGGTGTTCAAAGTAACCCCGTTTGACGGTGCGTGGGTTTCGATGTCAACAGAGTAATCGTTGGCAACTGGAAATCACAATAGCAGGAGTGCTCTTTGATATAACACTCCAATTTGGCACAACCACCAAAACCTCCTTTATCAGACGAAGAAGAATTATATCAGACCCTTTAAAACTAACAACGCATAAGTTTTGATGCCGATACCAACCAATGCCCAAAAGTAAACCATCAGTAGAACACTGCATAAAAAGAGTCCCCAATCGCCAACGTCGCATGCTGCAGACTAACAGCCTTCGCTTAATCTGAATAACAGAAATCCCTTTTTTTCACCTAAAAGGACGCATTAGAACAAGGAAAGAGCATTTATCTGAACGCAGCAAGTATCATGACGCATCACACGTACTTTTGGTTTCCTAAAGATCTCCACAAATTTAATTTTTAAAAAGTAATGCGAAAGTTATTTTTCATTAAAATTAAAAATAATAAGGAAAAAAATACGGAAACCAAATCCACCATATCATGAGATGAATGAACAATTGCTACAGATGATGCTAAATACGACAAAAAATAGTGTTCTTCATCATATACACATTACCTCCCATGCATCTTACGTTCGTTGCTAGGAAAAACAGGGCCACAGAACCAGGAGGGGAGGATAGAGAAGGAACAAGCGACTCGCATTCTTTTTTTCTACGAGACGGTGCAAATCAGAGACCAGCAATAAAATATCATGATTCACCATTGCCACTATCTTCTCCATCGTCTTCTAAATCTTCATCCTGGTCATCGTCTCCATCGTCGATATCGTAATCATCATCGTAAAAATCCGTCATATCTACGGGTGTTTCTGTAGCTGGGGCACGGGTTTTAATACAATAGTCTTCCAAAGTCAAGGGAACGACCACGTTATCCTTCTCCGCTTCCGCACGTGAGGCAGCAACTTGCTTTCTAAAATATAAGCTTCATTGGTACCTCAATCAAAATTAACAAAAATATCGTTTCGTATCCAATTAGAATGAAATAAGAAAATACTAAAAAGGACAAAACAATAATAGTAACCACCACAAAAATTGACCAAATAAACACGATGAATGGTGTATTCCACATGTAATGAAAGTGCAGCTTACTAATATTTGCCATGCAAGAGTGAAAATTTTTCTGTGCAAAAAAGGGAAATTTCAATGCAATTGAGCCGAGCTCAGTCTATTACATATCAAAAATTGAAAGGTATAAAAAAATTAAGTGGATCAGATCTGAAAAAAACGAGATTTTTTAATTTCGGCTTAATGGGGGGGATTTTTCAGTACCTTATTATATTCTCGTACTCTTTGTCTTTGCCTCTAGAATCCCTCCAGCGTCTGTACATAACCGATGCGTCCACGTTAGCTGGACTGTAGGTGTTGGGCTCGTTGAGTAGCGATATCACAGACAACAGAACAGTACTAAATATTAAAATACAAAGATAGTCAAGACTTCAATTAAAACAGTGAAATGTATAAGATGAACAGAAACGCTTCCGAGTTATTACCGAACGTTCTGGGTTGGGTTCCACCTCTCGCAAGGAAGCTCTCCACTTTGGGGGTCGTCTACCGGTGGATGGAGGATGGAAATACATAAATCACCATTCTAAATGACACACAAAATGAACGGAATCATCTATCGATCATCAATCTATCAACACAGGTCTATTATTATGAGCATACCTCGGCCATGTAATCTATATAAGTATATGCACGTTTAGATACTTATTACACATTTATTTAAGATGCTTCGTTTCAGTTATTTTTTGGTTTACGCCATTTTCCCGAGAATACATTAACTGAGAAAACGTTTCCAATTTTCTTTCGATCCCTATCTTTCTACTTATTATTTCTCTTTATTCCGTCTTGAACTCTTTAAATAAATCAATAAATTTCTCTTTATTCCAATACTCTTTACAATCTCTCTTTATTCCTACCGTGGTATCAGAGTTGTATTTTATACGTATGCAGGGCCGGTGCCCAGGATTTCATTCGGTGGGGGGGGGATTTTATATTTGGGTATCTCCTATTTTTGCCATTACAGAAAAAAATAGGGGGGTGAGGGGGGGGACCCCTACCCCCTTGGCTACGGGGGTGTACAGTACTCGTCATAAAAAACGAGCCACACAAACCGTCCTATTGCTAACGGCCAAAGCCATTGTGAGGAAGCCTTGCGGGTCAAAAACGTTCGAAAGACGGAAAAGAGGGACACCGCTCGCGCAACTGCCGGGCTGTTAGGTACCCGACGGTTTGTTTGGGTCGTTTTTTACGAGTACTGTACAGTACTCTTAAAAAAAATCGTGCCCAACAAACTTCCCTATCCTATCGCCACGATAGTTGCGCGAGCGGTGTCCCACTTTTTCACTTTTCGAACGTTTTTCACCCGCAAGGCTTCCTCCCTAGTGGCGTGGGACGTTAACGTAGGGCGGTTTGTTGGGCCCAATTTTTTTACGAGTACTGTACGTGTGACAAGTTACTCTCAGTTGAAATAGGAACAAATCGTAGACCTGAGGGAAGTACAAAAGAACATATTTTACTATAATGCTACATTAGCTGCAGAAAAAAACTTTCTACATTTCAACTCACAAGCAATATTCTTTTACCTTTACTTGCACTAAATTCCACACAATCCCCTCAAGGTTAACAGCTCGCCAACGACGCTGCAACACAAAACTTTACTTATTATCATTCAAGTTTGCTTTCTTCCTTGCGTTATCGAAGTTTTAGGATAGTTTGACTCCTGATGTGCGGTTGGCAAAGCAAACAACACCAACTGTTAAGCTCTAAACGTGGCACACTATTTAATAGTAACGTTCTTAAAAACTCTTCCTATATATATGCTTATTAATTTAAATCATTATAGGTTTCTAAAACGTATTTCTTAAATTAATCAATTGCTTACCTTATTAATCTTGGAAAAATTAGCTCGAAGGATTAAGGAAGTTGAGTAAGTGGGTGAATAATTTATTACAATTGTAAGAATTACCTCATAGACGTTAGGATGCCAAACTTTGGTCAAAAACCTTATACTGGGTGGAGAGTAGGGATAATCCGTTGGGAATTTCACACACGCCTGAAATAAACGTTCCAAGGCAACCGTAAACAAAAAATGCGCTTCTGAAAAAGAAAGTAGTTCAAACGCTTTACCTTGAAATAACCACCTTGGTACAAGGTATCCGGTGGTCCAAAAATGGCTACTTCCCATTCAAACCAATTTTCCTCGTTGGCCAACTTAACTCGAAACCCTTCCACAGGTTCTTCTTGCAAAGACTTGTATTCTAGTGCTAACGCTCTCAACGCGCTACTCGTCGGTTGAGCAGCCATTCTCTCGTGAGGTGCTTTCCTTCGGACCCCCCACAAAGAATACTCTAAAATAATAAATACCCACCACTCGCCGTAATGGAAAACTTGTCACCAACAACGGCACTCAACAAACATTAGAATTTCAGTAAAATAACGCAGCTTTGGACGACGGAAAACGATTGTCAGAACGTAGAAAGGGTTGTGACGCAGCGCAGTGTTTTACCCCACAGCTGTCCTACCTTCCCTTGGCTGTCGAATACAAAGCGTGACGTCACGCACGAGCAAGCCAGAGAAGAATGCTCGAGAAGCAAGATCCTCTCAGTACTGAGAAAGCTAGCCGCAGCCCGTGCGTGCCCTCTACTCACCGTCGGCATTCCTACCTTCAAACAGCGCCAAAGGAAGCACATATCCTCATTGGTTCACTGGGACGTCAATCCCAACCAAATGATGTCGTCGCTTTATGAATATGTATTGAAAAGCCCAGCCTTTTCCTACATTAATATAAGATGATTTTAGACATTTAAGACAGGATAGGACGAGTAAGTATATCCATTTATTACACGGACTGAACAAACCTTCTTCAGAGGAATGAAATCAGAATCCAGACGACTGGTAAGCAAAGCTACTAGGGGCGCTGGTAGTCTATTTATATTGATAATTCAAGAAAATGGTGCAAGATAAACACATGGAAGACGAATTGTTCGCAAAACAAAAAGCAGAACAGTTAAAAGACGCTGATTTGAGTAGAAAAGGGTCTATTGATAGCGCTATTAAGGGTTTAGTAAACTACGTTAACGGATGTCCGGCATATTTTACAACAAGCTCGTGTTCGGGGAGAATTGTCCTGTTCTCAACTGAAGTACATTTGTAAAAATATTCAAAAAGTCCTCGTTTTTTGGCAAAATCCATGTTTTCAGACAGACAGTGAGAAGATTCAAAAACAAGGTTGTAAATGGCTACACGTAACGCACGACGCGTGCAATCATGAAGATTTGGCACCTCATTTGAGCGATCCGGGTGATCTCGTCTTTAAAGTCGAAGCGTTTGTGCTTCACGTTCAGTGTAAAAGCCTAAAAGATGCCCAGCTCGTCGTAAGTTACCATTTGTTAGACAATTGCAAGCTTTAATGCAAAAGGGAACAGTTTTATTGTATTGTCCATCAAGTTATGACGCTCATGTGTACTCTTCTGTGCCAAATGTAGCACGAATAACATGTTTGACTGCCTTGACCTTGCTTGGGAGCTTTCCGAGATAGTAAAAACGAACTTAACATGATTATTTTTTAAGTTGTCTGCAGCTGTGCAATCTGGGTTTCGAAATTCGGGCGTTTCTTACCGGTGGCAAAAACGGAAAAAGAACGTGGGCAAAATTATTATCGCTGTACGAAGTACACATTCCTTAGAAGTTCCGCTTTCTTGCAAAGGAGAGCTGCTCGTCAATGAAAAGGTTCAATAAAACAACATTTTTGAATTACTTTGTAATTTTCTTGTTTATTTTTGGGGTCCGCAGTATGTGGAATTTTTAGTGCAAAAAGCGAATTCCCTTTTACATGAAAACCAGAACCGAATTCAACGATTCTTTGACAATGTAAAAAGCAACATCGAAAAAGCAGCAGTGGAACAGAGATAAGACATCTGGATATAATCAATTAATTTGTATTTAAGTAATATACGAAGGTTTGCGAATCTTACCATGTTATTTCTTCTTTTTGGAAGATTGAACTGAAATTGGCGCCGCCTGCACGTACGTTTTCGTAGAGAGCTGGTTTATATAGTACAGACTCAGCAATGACAAGATTAAACTGCAAAAACAATGAAATTTAAATACATTAAAAAAGGACTAACTGGCACATTAAAAGTAAAAAAAAGTACATAAGTTGGGAAGCAATCGTGCCGAATTAAAAAGGATATTGTCAGCGGAATACTATATGTCTCCAGCAGATACGGACATAAAGTCACTGAAAATTTAATCTTAAGCGGACTTTCGTAACAAAATTAGTTACAAAAGTAACGTTTAAAGTATTTTTGCTTGGTTTCTCCAGACCTGGTACGTTGGTTCAGCACAACATAACCTTTGGCAACTTTTTTGGCAAACGAACTATCCTTAGTGTGATTATTGATAAAAAGCTTACGTGACGGTAACACACACGCGGTGGACCATGCCAGCGGCCAACAAGGCCACTCCCAAGCACAAAATAACTTCGGTAAGCTTAGTCTGGAAGCCTTTGCCAAAAAGGGCTGTTTCGAGGTTGGACACAGCCTAATAACACATTAGGGCGATAGAAATTAGTGCTAAATCAAGACTAGCTGTTTTGTGATTCAGCCTTACGGTTAAGAGGAAGACAAAAAGGGCAGATCCTAGGTATCCTCCTAATAGAGTCGTAGGTTGAGATGAGGCAAGCCAAGTTTTGTACATCTGCATCGATGAGAATGTCAAAACCGCCAAAATACTGGCCACCGCCAGTGAACTGTTGGTAGATAACGCTAAAAAGATAAATATTTTTCGCTCATAAGGCATGTCTTACACATTATTGCGCAAATAAAATTTAAGATTAAAGTTTTATGGGATTTTTCTCCAAATCTTACCCATGGTTTGCTTAAATGGCCTGAAATTCCTTGTAAAATTACGAAATTGAACGTTTATCTGAATTTTGTTTTCTGTGTGCGGAACTCGGGATCAAACACGCTATGACGTTCCCTCATCTGATTGGCTAACGTTTTACCTGTATCATAGCCCCAATTATCCGAACAGCGAATTTCTTCAAAAGAAATTACTGTTAGGGAAAGCCGAAATAGTTGCGAAAAATAATTGTAATTTGCAAAAAATATAACAATAAAAATACTGTACGTTTTTTTTTACTGTACGTTATATTTATTCATATTATAGTATGTTTGCAATAATTGTGGAGATTTCGCCACTTGTATAGTATAATGTAGAGAAACATGAACAGCATCGTTAAACAATTTTGATCGACCGAAGGGTCATCCTAGCAGTCTAGGTATTCAGAAAATCAGCGTTAAAAACTTAGCAAGAGATACGCTGATGCCCCCCTCCGTCCCCTCCGCAACGCCTAACTATAACCATGTTCTCTTATCCTATCCTTACTTGGAATCTTCATTTTGTAAAAACCATCGCAATCTTTTTACTACATGTGTTGATATTTGTGTTCGTATGAATTTTCACCTAATGAATGTACATATGATTTTACACTTGTATGTTCGTGTCTGGTGCAGGAGAAAACGTCCCATTCCCAAAACGTCCCAGCACCAAAACGTCGCAAAGTGGTAATACTTCGTCAGATATCGTATTTTGAATTTCGTGTTAGATGAGGTGTTATAACGGTGAATAATGATAAAATAAATAGAGAAAGGTCCAAAATGATGGTATAAGGGCTGCAGCTTACTTTGGGGCATAGGAACATTCAAGTGTTTTTTTTTCTACCTAACTTAACCTAACCTAACCTATCTTACCCTACTTTAACCTAATCTACCCTAACATTTCGAGGATTTTTACGAGTATCGTTACTCACATTGGTCCAGAAAAAGATATTTATTTTTAAAGTTTTGAACAATACAACACCTCCTGTAACACGAAATTCAAAATTCGAAATTCAAAAATTGGGACGTTTTGGTGCGGGTCGTTTTCTCCTGCACTCTTCGTATCAATTAAGTGAAAGCATCTGTAATTCGTCCGAATGGCATCTATAACAAACTATTTTTATTTCTTCAAAGCTGACTGCAAATTCTTTCTTCTAAATTAATGTAAAAATGTGGTGAATGTGTTAAACTACTTCGGTGAATACACAAAGCCAACCAAACCTAAAAATAATAATTTAATTCATTCCTTAGTTTCTTAGAACCAATATTCCGATAACTGGAGTTAAAAATTCGCTTCTGAAGTTATAAGTGGCGTCACCTTATGAGCTAAACGTACATCGCTCTGAAGGCATCAAGCGGGAGATTTCTGAAGTAAGCCTCGTGTTCATGTCAACAAATCGGCATTATTGGGAGCAAAAGTCTGCGAGTTGAATTGAAATCGCGTGCGGCCTGATAATGACGGAAAAAGCGGCAGCTGTCAATCCTCTGGAACAGTTCGTCTTATTAGCCAAAACAGCCAAAGGTGCTGCCGCTAGTGAATTGGTTAAACAAGCGTTAGATGCACCTGGTGTTTACGTCTTTGGCGAGTTACTCGATATGCCAAACATTGCTCAAGTACATTGAACACTTAATCCATGGCTTTCGTTATTTCGCCACCTAAGCTAACCTTTTCTTCCAGCTCCAATCTGGTCCACATGCTGGGACCTACGCGCTTCTCCACATCTTCGCCTTTGGAACATACACCACATATCTAGAGAACAGAGCTTCACAAAATCTTCCGGATTTATCCCCTGTTCAAGCCCAGAAACTCCGTCATCTAACTATTGTCAGCCTAGCCACACGTTCTAAAGTAAGATTCCTTTCGTAAAACACTTAACTTAAGTTCCTTCAACGCTTTTATAACTAATCAACTTTTTTTCACGTAGCAAATTCCGTACGTGACATTATTAGCAGCATTGGATCTAAAAAACCTTCGCGAATTGGAAGATCTCATCATTGAAGCCATTTATGCCGGTAAATTCCTTTGCTTTAATAAATAAGAAAGAACAGACAATTATCCACTTGGTTCCGTCGTTTAAGACACCTTGAACGACTACATACTTATTTTGTTTTGACATACTTATTTTTCCCTTAATTCGATACATCTAAGTCGTTTTCCCATATTTTTTACTTTATAAGATTTTATCCTTATTTTACATTGACTTTGTGACTTTATACATATTTTAGTTATGTTTTCCTTATTTTAATCGCTTTAATTAATTCATTTACCTATAAATTTTACTTTATAGCTTTTCGCCTATAGTTTTTGCATATACCATTGACAATTGCGTTCTTTTGTGATTTATTTCATATATTTTACTTATCAATATATTTTTTATTAATTAAATTATTACTATAATTCTACAAAAACCTTGAAAGTCTTCTTGAAGCCAACAAATCCTTTGTATTGGGGACAAAACGGAAGAGTTGATTGAAACCAAATCGCCTTTTCGGCTCACTCTCTGGGAATGTTCCCGTCATAAGACTCATCGTTAAAAGTTTTTATGTCCTCTCGTTTGGTTTAGATGTCATACACGGCAAACTGGATCAGCGCCAAGGTCTTTTGGAAGTGGATTACGCTTTAGGCCGGGACGTTCGTCCGGAGGATGTCAGCCAAGCTGTTCGCACGTTACAGCAATGGTGCGACGCCTGCGATTCCATCTTGACGAGCGTCGAGCATCTGATGCTACAAGCAGGCACGGCGCGCGAAAAGCACCTTAAACACAAAGCCGATATCGAGCAAGAAGTGCAGAACATCAAAAAGACGTTAAAGACCCAAGTACAAGACGCCGACGAGATGGCTACTGATTTGCTGACGCCGGCCGAGAAAGTGAAAAAGTCCGTGAAAGGCAAAGGCAAAATTTCTGTCAGTACCAGTTCTAAGTTTTGGCCCAATAAATAAAAATGAAAAATACAATTAACTAAAATGAAACTGAAAACGATTAAAGAAAATGGTATGAAAAATTAAGATGATAAAACGTGAAACATTTGTCTCCAAAAATGTGTCTTTTTCTATATGCTTGTGTATAATACATGAAATTTCTTGTTGGCCTAGAAGCTATAACGCCAAATTCTTCCGCAAGAGGGTCAAGGAGGAGCGGCAGTCGAGAGGCAGTAAAAAGAGAGTATTACCCATATAATATTGCTGTGCAGAGGTTATACATAGGGTGCATTGCTTGAGGTTCCTTACATACAAAAGACAAGGGAACGGAAAACATGTTTTCCGTGAATTAAAATTTCCAATTTAAGAAGATTGTGAAACCGAGGCACAAGCGGTTGACATTACCATCGCTTCCACATCTCAAATGACAATAAAGCCTCGTTTTACGCCGTACTGAACTATTCCTCCACCGTAACGCTTGATGTCTGAAGCGGTAACCGCGAAGTCGAAACCAGTAATGTGAAGTCCCATTCCACGGGCACCGCGTAACTCGAGACTGTACTGTGCTTTTGATTGAAACCCAACGAAAATCACTTTAAAAGAAACCTTCTAACGCTTACACCACCATTGCTTCGTTCCATTAATTCACCAACTAGCACTTTGCCCCATTAAAATTATTTAAAAAGAAAGTAGAAGGCGGCAACTTATGACAAGAGTTGAAAGGAGAAACTTCTTTTTCGAGTCGTTCAGAGTCACTGGACGGAAGAGAGGATCTGACTAGAAACCAATATACATTTTATACGAAGGTGGTGCATGACAAAGAGAGAATAGAGAAAGCGCAGAAAAAATTATATAAAGGAGTATTATGCGTTAGGTTAAGTGTTTCCCCACTTTCTGCCTGTCATTCATTTTTGTCAAAGAAAACTGAAGCCTCTTGTCGAAACAAAACTTGATCCCACAGGTGAACAACACGAACGGCATCAGCTGCTTGTCGAACACACTAAAATACTAGTGCAGGTAAGGGAGATGAATTTCAGGGGAATTCTTGTTTTGTTGAGAGTTTTTTCCCAGTTTTCACGCTTTGGGATCACCGTGGATATCTCTCTCTTTGTAATAAATTTCTTCCGACTCTTTATCGCACAAGAGCAACACCACCGCGCCGAATAAGAAAATGGCAGCTCCCCATCCAACTCCATATGCCTACCGGGAAAAATGAACATTAGTGTGTGGTAAAAATGATTCAATTGTAAATAGAAAACGCAACGATTTGGAATACTCTGACGACAAACCTGAGAGTTCAGTCATCAATATGACCAAACCATTTTTGGGGGGTAAATGAGTATATGATATTGCATACATATCTCTATGCCACACAGCAATTTTTTAGGTAATGCATTGTCTCGGACTTAATACGAGGCCATACTACCGTCAAAAGTTACTATGATGTTTAAATTTAACGCCACCAACATAAAATACGGTATACTCTACTTATTTCGGTTTCGATTAAACGTATAATCCTCCTACTGTCATACAGAACTTATGGTTATCTCAAATTATTATGGTTATCTCTTATTCTATTACGCAAAGTATGGCTACTTTGCTTAATGTTATTTCGCTTAATTGCAGATTATAATTTTAATTTAGTCTCACTATCATTGCTTTATTGCAATATTCCTTCAAACACTTGACGTGTTGGGCAAGGTGCATACAGCTAAAATAATTAATGGTAGCTAATTATATTTTAAATTCAAACTGGACTGGGAATGTTTACCTTCAAATGTCTAATAAAATTTCTTGTAGCTCGGCTTGATGCAGAATAAGTCTTCAGACAGGTATTACATGTAACTTTGAAGATAATGTCAGTAAGACTATTACCCTTTACTAAGGATAAATAGTTGTTATGCAAGGTCCGTCAACCAAAACAATACAACCATCGATTCAGAAGGTCGGCCTAATTAGTCTCGCGTTCAATTTCAACGTGCGATTCATTGTAATATCGAAACTATGAAGACTTCTTTAGGACGATATACTAGGAAAATTTAAAAGAAGCCCGGGGAAAAATACCATCTGCTTCCTTAATCCTTTGTTGCTATATTGTCGTGATGTGAAACAGATCAGCAGAATGCAATGTTTCCTGTCGAACATCCCGAAAAGAACTTTCAAATCTGCGCAGAAAAACCCCCGTTCTATTTAAGCCCTTTCCCTACTATTGCAAACGACTTGCTTTCAAATCAAGTTCAAATCCACACAAAAAGACCTTGTCATAAACTATCAAGTCTTGCGTTCGGTAAAAATAGTCTTAAATCAAACTTCAATCCACCTCAAGTTCAAATAGGCACTAGTTCCAATCCAAGTGTAATATTGCCTGTATTCACTCAAAAGTCGGCTATGAAGAACTATTAGCCAAACGCATTAGAATTAACGAAAAACTTCACAGAACACTGTTGAATAAGGAACCCTTTTCCAGCCTGCATTCCTCATATTTGAAAAGCGAGAGCTTAACACGCCGACAATATCCAACATATCGATCTCAAAAGATTACATTCTGCCGTAATCCCCCCACAGTTCCCTACCTAGAACATCCCTGAAACCCCCAAAAAGCTCGAAGAGCATTAACTGGTCTCCTAACCCCTCGGCATAACCTTTCTTAAATCTGCGCTACAACAAAAACATTCTTCGTCATTTTACCCCAACTTACCCATCCAAACTCCCATAACGGTCTGTTGCCTAGCGAAAGTTCCCGAGCGAAGCAAACAGGATAAAGTACCAACGCTACTAAAACCGCAATCACTGAAAAGAAAACGTTGAAAAAAATCATTGAAAAAGCCCTCCATAAACCATTCCCTCCCGCAAAAATGTAAAACAAACTTACGAGCAGCCAACATGACATATACCGCCAGTCGATAGTACTTATACTTATTATTCGGGTCTTCACTCCGTAGCCCCAGGCCAGTCAATAACGTCGAAAAGACTGCAGTCGCCAGCGTCAGGATACACAAAGCCGCCGTCGCTCGAATATACGCTGTTTACACAACAATAATCCTCCAATTACTACCTTTTAACGGACCATTTTCTCCCACTCTTTTCACTCCTCTATTTTCAAGACTATTTTAGAATTTTGGGGCCTCAATTATAAAAATTATTTTTTGGATTTTTTGCTTATTTTAAATAGACCACATCATAAGCTATAATTATCTTCACTCGCGTGTTGCAAACACAGACACAACCCACCCCGCCAAATTACCTTCATTACGAGCCGGATAGCATCCCACTTCATCCTGGAGGCCAAACGGTAATGGCCGATCCGCCGTGTCATCAACGCAATGGTAAAACAGACCTTGTCGCCATCCTTGGGCCAATAACCAATCCGTGCTCGTTAACGTCATTACCATCAGCATCACGACAATGGCCCCGCATAAGAAAGCGATGACCTGCAAAACACAACAGATACTTCATAAATGATGTGCGCATTCCCCAACCGACATCCTGACGTCTTATTACGCTACAATGAAGCCTATTATTAGCAGCCCCGTGGCAAATTCCAGTCAGTTTACCCCCAGCTTTCGCTTACAAGCAAATAAGCCTTAACTGGCACTATGCCCAAACGAAAAAGCACGCTTAGAAGACATTTTACCTTTTTTTCTGTTTGACGCTCTGAACATAGGGAAAACAATTCAAAGGAAAGGAAAATTGGGGAAAAGGTCGCGAAAAGAAGTTTTGTACGCCTACAGGCACAGATTTTTCGATTCGTCTTCTTGATGAATAACATGGGCAAATTAGGAAAGGGATTTTGGGAAAATTATTCAAAATTTTTCTAAAGAGTTTTGACATTAGTGTTACGCTAAGCTATGTCTACGGTGTGTAATCGAGGTGTACACATTTTTTTGTAAACTGGCGAGGAAGTGTCGATTATTGTTATGACTTTAATGTTAAAAAGACAATGAAATCGGAACTAATAATTTCCAAAAAAATCTCAGCAGATCTCATAAAAATACATTTGTCATCGTTTTTTTCGTTGACTATTGTCACAAAACCATCGAAACATTGACTCCTTGGACACTTTTCGAACATCGTTGTAGATTATTAGATAAACTACATAAAGTTGAAATTATCTAAAATTCGTCACTCTTTAAAAATTCTCTTCTGCAATTTCCCTTTAGATTTGCGACAGCATAACAAGGGGGGAAAATTAAGCGATGCGTCATGACATTTTATTCGCAAATACAGAGAGCTTTGACTTTTCACGAAAATTAGTGTTGAGAACATTGAAGTAAAACCAGACGAGAACGTAGTCTATCCAAAACGGTCAAACTTTCTTTAAGTTAAAAAAAATCCTAATAACACTTTCTGAGAAGATACCGTATTCACTTTCTCGCCACTTGCAAGCAAAACTTTACTGTCAGTAAAAGTTTCGGAAAATACGTTAACTATGTCCCATGAAATCAATTTTCAAGTTTTCCGCAGGTAGTTCTCCCATACAAGAGGCGGCGGCCTATAGTTGCCTTACGAAGGAAATAAAAGCATTCTTATTCAGCATCGTTTAACCTTTCCGGAAGAAGCAAGATTCTTCTCGCCTTCCACGCCATAAAGACTTATAACAACCCCAAGTGACAAAGGGCCGCAGCAAACTGGTTTTTACTCTCCACCTTTGATTCCGACAAACCTATTCTTCAACGTCTTTTTCTCTCCTCTTGTCAGCGTTTCAAAGGTTTCGCAACAATAGAACAATATGGCAGCCCTTCGGATGTATTATTACTTCATACCTTTTCAAACTTCGCTTCTAAAAAGAAAAATCTCTCTTCCACTGAATTTTTGTCTGCTAAAATTTTTCTTTCCATTTTTAACGGAATTTAAAAAGTAGTTCCTCCCTTTGTTCCGCAAACTTCTAATTTTCTGTAAAAGGCGAACCACAAAGCTTGTTACATTGTTGGCTCTGACGTAGGAAAATATCGGCTCCAACTTTTAACTGTCATGCAAGCCACGCCCCACAGCCTTCCTCTCCCACTGTCACCAAAGACATGGGGGAGTTTTTTTTCCATTTGATTTCTTAGTATTGCGTGGGTGCCACTCCCACGCAGGCTCTTTGAACTATCGCATTTCTGTAATTCCAATCTACGTCCTAATTGCAGCGATGGGAAAAAACAGACGATCCGGATTGATCCAACATTATGATCGTGAATCTTGGATCACGGATTCCGGTAACGAATCGTAGTCCGTGATTTATGATCGCCAAACTTCCATTACGGATCAAAATTACATTATGTGGATCACGCACCACTTTCGGATAGTTGATTCTAACACTGTAATCCCGATCTCTGATCCAAAGTCTATAGTCCCGGATCACGAGGCGTAATTCGTGATCCGTTAAGCGTGGTTTACATGAACAGCTTAGGCAACCAAGACCTTGCGCATGCGCTGGAAGGGTGAAAGCGCTGACTAAGACAACTAACAGGCCTTGACTTATAAGTTCAGCACTGCTGAACTTATTGCCCTTAGTTGTTTTAGTCAACCAATCAGATGGTAGGTGGGATGGGCTATTTCATTTGTTATTGTTGTTGCCGCTATCATCTTAAAATTACTAGCTTGTTTTCTCTTGGGGAAAAATATAGTTGAGCTTCGTGATAATTTATTAATAATAAAAAATGAGATTAACGAAAGGTTTGTTTGGTAGAAAGGGACATTATCTAATTATAGACATACAGACAACGTTGGGAAGTCCAACCTCTTGGTATACATCAACTTGTTTGTGTAAACCGATTTGAAGCAAGTTGTGTGGGACAAGACAACCCATTGGGTTAACTTGCTCCACTCGCCCTGTTCATGTAAACCACGCTTTAAGTAGATCCGTTGTTGAGTTACGGACCACAAAAGGAATGCAATGGATTCGTAATGATCACATCATTCGGACCAGAAATTCCAGATCATGACCCACGGTCAAAGTAACGGATCTCGGATCCCGATCAGCGACTAGCATAATACAGTTGAACGGATCCTGATCTATAAGCTTGTTCCGTGGTCACGGAACACATTCTTGGATCCTGGACCATGGATACGGTAATACTGGTACTACTAAGTTTGTATTACTGAGTCTAGGATTGATACAAGACTGATTCGATGTAAAACAGGATAGTTATTTAAAGCCGATTCTGCTCTAGGTCGGGTGAGACTCACTGAAGATCTTCTGGTCTGGGAATGTTCAAGGTATGAATTAGAGGTGCTTTATGTCAGGTCAAGGAGTAACAGTCAGTTCAGTGATAGACTACAGTGACGTGATGCTCCCTTTTGAGGTCTGAACCTGATCCAAGGCCCCTCTTCGGATCTGACCTTCCCATACTGCCTAAATGTCAATCAAACTTCGCCAGCTGACCAGTGTCCATGGTTACGTTCCGGCGGCCTAACGAAATTGCCTATTAAGCACTTCTGAGAGTCTTATCTCCTGCGTGTCACCTCCCCCCCCTCGTTTCTGGTCCAATAAGTACCAACAGCAGTGTGCCGTCCAGTACTTTTATTTCCACTGGAAATGTTGTAAGTCTTTACTTGTATGTGCATCGGATTTAGAATTTACGCTTCCAATAAGATTCCCTTCCCAGGATTCACCCCTCTTCCACCTTCCCTTGGTGTCAACTATACATTGTTATAAAAGGGCTTCGTGATAAGATGGATAAAATGGACAGTATTGTCCAGTACATAGTATACAGTACTGTATAAGCTTCCATTGTTCGAAAGCGAACGTAAAAGTGAGTCACATCAGGGGGAGGAGGGGGACTGGAGGGTGAGGGGTTTATACGCGGAAAAGGTGTTGGTTGCTCGTTTATTTACACCCTTACGGCACCCACCCCGCTTCTTCCTCACACGATAATGACCCCACAGTCCCCACAAGGGCACCAATCTGCAAACCAATATTGGCTAAGTGGCCATGACCCCACAGTCCCCACAAGGGCACCAATCTGCAAACCAATATTGGCTAAGTGGCCAAGCAGTGCAAATTCAGGCCACAAAGGGAGAAGCAGACGGAGTTTGACCGTTAGACTCGGGTGCATACTAAGTTTCTCGCCTTTCACCGTCAGTAGCTGCGGAAAAGCTAGATTTCTGCACTAACCCCGGGAAGTGGGGCGAATGGCCAAGTTTGAGTTGGCGCTGGCAGAATGGCGAAACCAAACTTTGGCATATCGTTTGACTTTCAAACCAAAGTGTAGATTCAAAGTTTCCAAAAGATAATTATTGCCTTGGACCTGTTTCTCTCACACCCGTGGGTGGATGGAATTGTAGAACTTTGGACTTGGAAAATTTCGAGAAGAACTTTTCAGATGGAAAAAAAATCCAATTTCGTCTGATATGGCAAGTTTGAACATACGAATCGCAATTTATGTATTTTTTACATTTTAACTTACTTTTGGTTTCCTTTAATAACGTTTACGTTTATTACAATATTCTTTACTTTACTAATGTGTCCTATTATTTACCTTTTATTTCTTTTAATAACCTTTCAATTTAAGTGCGAAGTAAACTGACAAACTACGAAAGGTTGGAACTAAGACAAATGCTATATTGGTTTCAGTTCAGTTTTAACTAGTATTAAAAACCTTTACTTTTCTTAAAATTACCAAACCTTTATTTTCCTTAAATTAACAACCTTTAGTCTTCCTAAAATTGCAACCTCTAATTGTCCTAAACTTGTCCAATTTCCGGTACTTCTGAAAGGAGCCGGAAAGTGAATTATTTCTGCCCCCAAAAAGCTTCGAATTCGTGACAAAATAAACTGATGTACAATTCTACTGGAAATAAAAAACTACTGCTAGTCAATTGACTTGTAAAACTACAAATGTTGGATGATGCAACTTTCCTGCCAGAGGTAATTAAAAAGAGATCAACTTAGTGACAAACATACTAGACATTTTTGAATGAATTCACATTACAAATGGCAGACACTGAACAAAATAATATCGACGAAAAAGATCCCGTGAATAGATTTCAAGACAATGGTTCAAAATATGTTCCACATAAATGTATATAGTGACCAGGGCCGTCCACAAGATTTCACGGGGGGGGGATCAAATTCAAATTTCTTGGACATTTGGGTATTCTCCTATGTTCATAATTATTTAAAGAAAAATAACTTCGAGGGGAAGGGGGTCGTGGATGGTTAAAAACTCCTAACATCCCTCTGGGTACGCAGGTGATAGTGATTCGTGTATTTTTTACTACCGTGCGTATTTTACCAAAGTATAATTAAATAATGTATCAATTAATATTTATTTATTATACCTGTCAAGCTTTATTCTCTTTTACTAGCCAAGTTTTTTCTATTTTTTATACTTTGGTGTCCTTTATAAATGTTTACTTTCCTCAATGTCATGTTTTATTATTACACCAACAACGATACTCCATAATAGTAACGGGTAAATGTTGTATATTTAAAAAGAAAGCACAAGCTAATGTATATGCTGCTACGCGCGCTTTCTTAGGCACCAGAAGCTGTTCAAGCATTCTAAGCACAAGATCGAGTAGGGAAAAAACGAAATTAGCGTGATATATACCTTGGCTCCCATGACACACATGATGGCGTATGGGGAGGAGAGCGCGGCGTAGGAAGACAGATTAAGTTGACCCCGCGCTTGTTAAGTACGTGAGCGTGAGTCCCAGTTTCACGAAAAACACTTCCGTGACGTAAACGCTGCGTGAAGACTAATAAAAACAACCTAAAGCGATCACCTCTTATTCCTCGTGCTGCACATGGCCTTGTATCCCACTATTCACGAATTCTTCATACACTGCAACAAAATCTTTGTGTGCATGTGTGTAATTCCCTCAAAACTGCTGACTAAACCACATGAAGCAAAAGCGAAAATCCCTGAGATGTTTCCTTTTTCTTCACAGCATCCCACTGAATCAAAAAATCACGGAAGACTACGATTTCCCGCGCGCAACTCGACACAGCCTCCACGCTCCACGGCTCAACAAGAACTGGCGAGGTTCCTACGCCGGGTTACGTATGACAGCCGGCTGCCTTCACCTTCCGCTAAGCAGTCCCCTCCGCTCTCTTACCCAATTGGGGATCTTAACCTTTCCCTCCTCCTTCTTCTCTTCGCCCGGATCTTTTCTTTCCAGCCCCCTCGTTTCTCCTCACGTTCGACACTAACGCCAGTGAAAACACGAGGCGGAAACGAGCCTACGGCACTTGGGAAGAAAGCAAAAAGGGAAAAGGAAAGGAAGCAAAACGAGGGAAGCCCCCCTCCAGCAGTCAGAACTCCCTCTGTTGTTAGTACACTTCGTAAGAGCCGACCTTACCCCCCCCCCCTAAGACGATCAATACCCGAGCCAAAAGCAACTCCCCACCTTTTCTTCGCGGACTACCAAATAACCCCCTACCTTTTGTTTTCTCCAGGGAAAATCTACAGCATCTCTTCATCTCGCGTGACCTCTTAACCTTCCCCATTCTCTGCCTTTACCCGAACTTAGACTTCGCTAAATTTAATCTACAGTAATCACGTTTACTTTCTCGAAAAGTATATTTTTGTGCTAACCAAGTTAAACTTGGCGGAGAGTACTGGGAATCAGATACCAGTACTTTGTCGTTATTCTTATTTCAACCAGTATTTATAATCTTGTTTCGGACAGTATTTTTACGCAAAATACCAGTGTTTTATCATTTCGAGCGAGGTCCTGGCTCGGAAGTCTCAAGTTTTTTTCGGGACCAAGGAAATACCAACTTTTTTAGGCTGTTGTCCAAGTTATTATGCACTACTGGGAAAAGAAGATGTACTGGAAACTGGTAGTGCTCCAGGTCCTAAAAAATAAAGGGGAAGAAAAGGAGGAAGACGAGTCGGAACCCGGCGAGTCCCGCGACTGGCAGACCTCCACGTCAATAAAAGAAAGTTGTTATAGCGCATTATGCAAAGCACGTGCTTTAAAGTACGCGCCAATGACCTACAAAAAGGCGGGTCTTGGACCCTTTTTCCTCCCCCAAATAAAAGGAAGAAAAAGTCATTTGCCCCCACCGCTTTTCAGCTTCATGCCTCTGCAGGCAAATTTGATTAGAGTGAAAAGCTCGTCGTAATCTTTCACGTTTCTTTCTCTCTCTTATTCCCCAAAGGCTTGTATAATATCGTGTTCACTCTTCTGTCCTACATTTCCCAAAGAGGCGGGGCTTAATCCGGTTATAAGTTTCTTTTCACTACCCACACTTCCGAAAGTACCATGTAAAATGCCGCCACACATCAAAAGGAGGCTGATACTGTCTGAACGTAATCGGTACGTCAATTAGCTACCGTGGCGCTGTCATCGCTGCCAGACTAGGTCCATCTCAAGCTAATGATAGCCATGCGGCAAGACGAAGCTTTTTTTACATATAGGAGTGTTCGATTGAATCTCGCTCTTGTGTGTGTGCCTTGTCTGCCTTGTATGTCTTGATCGACCCAAAAAGGTTCTTGCCACATCCCTGACATCTGTCTGTGTCAGCAGGTGGAGAACATTCATCTGAATGGTATTTTTCACAGCTGGGAACAGGCTACAAGCGACAGATCCCTGGAAAACTCCCCAGCATCTCTTTAAACTTTACGATTTTCCCTTTCCAGCTTCCACTATCTGTGAACCATGTCATAACCTTTTGAAAACTTCTTCCCTCGCAACGCTCCTTAAGTTTGCAACACACAGCCCTCAATCATTTCCTTACCCAAATCTCTTCAATTGACCTTTAACGACATGAAACATCCTCATACTTCCCCTAAGATTTAACTCTTCTATTTTTCGGCTTAAATTCTTCTCTTTGGCTCTATTCCAGCAGCTGCCAATCAAGAAAACCGTTAGAATTTAAATCTAACCCCTGCCTACTTCTCTGCCATCTATTGTTCAAGTCCAGAAGCTATTGTTCCGGTCCGTCAGGCCTTACTGACTTTTAAAAGCGCAATTTCCCTTTTGGGGCGAATAAAACCAGAAATTTAAATGAATGAATTCCTAATGAAAGACTTAAAGCAATCATGAGATTAAACTGACAGTTTACAATGTCCACAATGCAAAATGTGATACATTTTTCTGATAACTAATTTGTGATCATTTAAATAAATTTCTGGCTCCGAATTGACAAACGAGTAGACTTTCTTGAGTTTGTTCAACAAATAATAGCGAAAATAAACTAACGAAAAGCAGTTAATTCATTAATAAATATTTAGTTATAATTGCTAAACGCGAACGTCCCATTGTGTTGATGCAAAAAAGGAAAGTACACCGAGTGAAAAGGAATCTATAGAGTGGAAATGTACTGTACAGTCAAAGCACCACATTCACAGAGAAAGTTTTTGTGATCGCATCTCTTTATGCGCGGCAGAAAAATTCAGTATTCCCGGGTCGACGTGACGTTGTCCGCAGGTTAAGTCCGCGAAATCTCGAGCTATGCGTTTTCATTTCTCGAACTCTGTTCTATTGTGATTCTTCTCTGTTATTTTCTCCCAAAGTCAAAAGCCACTATAGGTTCATTATGTCGAGTAAACATGAAGGAAGTTAACTCGCGGTGGGGAAATTTTTTCGCCACTTTAAGGCGAAATTAGAAAATGCTCGATAGCCTACGTTTTGGCGAGTCCTTTGCGTTTGTTAGACATTCATTCAACTTACAGTCAGGTTCTTTAAGAAATAAGAAAACAAAATCAGGTATTCCGCAGTTCGACCGGACTCTGCGAAAATCGTGCGTGATTCCGCTACAGAAGCTACATTGAGCATACGGATTGAAGATCGTAACCAAAATTAGGTGCATTTAAGCGGTGGAATAATATGAGCGTCTTTTGTGAACATTTTAAGAAATCTGTACTCATGTTGAATAAGGATGACCTTGCAGAGGAAGACGCCACAAAACGCACAGATCAGACACATTGGGATGTTAAAAGCTTGACTGACGGTTTGAAGTTCCTTAATAATCTATGCGTTTTTTTTATCAACGCTGATCATTCAATGGGAAAAAGTTTGATTTTTAAAAGAAAAATTGACGATGTTCCAGTGCAGTCCAAGCTAACGCAGGGTTAAACGTTGTGAAACAAGAGACAATCGGATTTTTTATCCAATATGTAAAACCGGCAAGAGTGAAGCTTGCTTGGGTGAACTCTGAAAATAAACCAAAAATGTCTGTCACAGACGGTTTCTTTTTCGAAAACTTTGGAACGTATCCCTATCTTTAAACGTAAATTTCCATTCCACATTCGCGGAATTTCTGTGGAACGTATCCCCCGCGAATAAGGATCTTTGATTGCACTTTTTTACAGTGAAAAAGCGGGGATCGATTTAACTGTTGGTAATGTCGCAATAACTTATAACTGGAATGCAAATAAAAAATTCAATGAAAATGAATTTATAGAGTAGGCTACATATTTACTCTACATTAAAAAAGGAAAGGGAAGCGCTACATTGTTAGTATATTACGCAATAACTTCAAACACGAACAGTGAAATCCAATGAAACAATTTGAATTATGAAGATCCTATATATTGTAATAAATACTTTGATAGTCTACAAATACTCTACAGTGAAAAGAACGGGAAAGTACATACTACGTATATTATGCAATATATTAACTTACAACTCGAAGGGAACACATGGCGTAGACAGCTGCAAGAACGTTTTTAGTTTCACCATTAATCAAGTTCACGTGCTTTTATCGAGTATGGTTTTCCCCAAATGGAAATTCTAGAACGGCAAGGTCGTAAAGGTCGATTGGATTTTTCCGCTAACGAGCTATTGTAACGAAAAAGGCTTTTAGCCAAAATTCCCCATTTTCCTCTCTCCTTTCTTTAACTACAACGTTAGGTGAGACTTTTCGCTATTATCTGCTCTTCCCATCTCTCCTCTTCCATCTCAGCATCCTGCTGGTATGAATAGCTGGTAAAAGATGCAGATCTTGGCTGTGGGGGAATGGGGGTGGTAATAAATCAACCCACGCAGTCAGCAAAAGGCCAAACATTTGCCTAGAGTCTCGTATCCATGCCCTTCTCGAGAACGATGCTAATACCCTCAGTATCTTCCACCCCCAACGGAATTCTTTCTTTTCTTTGCAGACAGGAGGGGATCTGAGTCTAATTTCTTATGAAAGAGAGAAAATCCTTCTTTTCAGAATCCATTTTCGCTGGATTCTGACAAGGAAAGCCTATCCGCGTTACGACTGTATGAATCTGTCCAAAAAATATCTGTTGCATTTCTCCTTTTCAATGTTACAGGAAAACTGCCACGAATTTCTGACAAATTCCTATTTATTAGTTTTTATTATTGCTATTGTGTTTTTTATTTCGTTCTTTTATTCTTCATACGTTCTATTCATTGTAATTTAACGGCGTGCAATGTTTTAAACGAAGACTGAAAGTTTGTTCCTTCTTGCAGGCGAGGAATGCAACTTTACGATTTTAATTTCACGAGACTTTCTTTATTTCAAGCAAAATCTGGTGAATTTGGCTTCATAGTGCATTAACTTGTATGTGAGGACGCTTGCTCTCATTGAGAAAAGCATATTTAGTGCTAGCAGGAATTTGTTGGTTTACTTCAAATTAATGTGGCAGGAGTTTGTACGTATTTGTGTCATCGCACCTTACTGACTAAATTACTTAAAATATTAACGTAATTTGACGCTGACGAGATTGCAGGGCTCAAAAGGGTGCAATTGTCAGCGTTTTATATAATTAATAATTTCTTTCGTTATTCCTGTGGAATTGCCTGGATCTATTGAAGCGAAAAAGGTGATTATTTAAATTACATTTCCTTTTTAATCTTTTTTTTTACTTTCTTTCAGCTTTCCTTGTGATAGGGGTCAGTGCTGCTGAGTTTTAAAGCTTTTAAAGCTCCTATGTGGACGAAAATCTTCCCTAAGGTAAGAAATGCGTTACTTTTAAGCCACTGTCTTAATTTCTAGCTTTTGATCCATTCCAAAGAGTTGATGGGTGTTGAATTCCACTGCCATTTTAACCCAATAAGCCGTAAATGTAATTAAACTATCGTCGACTTAATGTCGTTCCTCAAAGTTACATAAGGCCCACAGTACAATAAAACACTTTTGAGATTATTCGACTACTGAGATTACCTTAACCGTTTCACACTTCTTTGCTTTTTTTCCCTTCTTTGCCTTTTTTAGGCGACGAAGTTGAGCTCGGAGCGCTTTTTACAGGCTCCTTGTAGCCAAATGTGGCGACAATCTTGGTTAAGGTACAAAGTTGGTCGTTTTAACGCCAGTGACATCCTTTTTAACCACACGTTTCGATCTTAAACATTCAGCTTGAATGCAAAACCGTTCCTGCGGTTCAGAAATAGCAACAGCCTAGCCTAGATAAAAGTTTTACGGACAACGAGGAGGGCTATTCGTTCACGCGTTTATATCCCCAGTTGGAAATAGCCTTGGGTGACTTGGAAACATTCTTCGACGCAGTTAAACAATGTAGACAAGGTACGCGATGAGAAAAAAGGCCATAAAGCTGAATAATACAAACCTTGAGCGGTCGGGCAATTGTAATGGTTTCGATAACGGTCATTGGAGCGACCTTATCGTCTTCGGGTGATTTACGCCTAACATTAAGAACAATACAATTGCATTAATTCCCAAACATAAATTCTGAGATTTTACCTGGAGTTAAGGATCGCAGAAACACGAAAGGACAGCTTTTGTCAGTAATGGAGGGTTAAATACGATGCAGTTAGTTCGATACAATCAGGTGGGGGCTTTTTTTACTGTTTTCCAGGTCTAGAAGGAATAACACAGGTCAATGCGTGCAACAACATGCTAATAAAAGATAAAATTTAGTGTTTTTCTAGATTTCTTGCGTGTTTAGTAGAACTCTACGTGAATAAAAATCAGAGAAGAAACATACCGCGAAGCTTTGAAGGCAATCACTTCAGAAGTTGTGTCAAATTCACTGAATTCGGGGAAAGAATCGCCTTCGAAACTGAAGTTTCCTAACAAACTACCGCGGCCGCCAGATCTGTCCATGGTAAAACGTTAAAACAAAACGGTATCGATCAAACTTTTCTTTTTTAAACAGCGCAGTGTTTTCCAATTAGACAGAAGTGTCAAGAATTCGATAAACAAACTCAACGAGTCACAGAATCAACACAAAGTTTGGACAGCGAAAACCAACTGCGCCAAAGCACGCCATACAACTAGTGCAGACCCTGTGACATCGCGATACGTAGAAGAGGTAGCTGATACAATATGGTAAAGCCGATAACGATAAGATTTTTCAAACTGTTTTGGCGCGTTAACTGACGCCAATTCTGCTTTCGCAGAAAAGTACGGTTCGCTGAGGTAAAAGTTAGTGTTCACATGTGGTACTTGGATAATTAGTAACGTATATTAACGAATCTAATGTAGGAAATACGTGAGTAAAATTATATAATAAGAATTGGATAAGCAAATTTATAAGGAACACAATACGAGTTTAAAGTTCGGATTACGATCATTATCCAAGATCCTCTACCACGAATCTTTCATTGCGGATCAAGATTCCGCACAAGCTATCACGATTTGTGGATTACCCTGATGAATCAAGATACGCATTTACAGTAGAAACCGGTTATCATCCAAGGGACCGGCAATTTTTTTCGTCTTAACCGAATTTCGTATCAACCAAAGCATGCGAAAACACCCTTAAGGCCCCGGTATACACAACTTCCGAAATTTTTTAAAAATAAAAGATAGAAACACGCTTCTATTCTTAGAAGGTAGGTCTGTTCAAGTGACTTATAACAGAAGCAAAACGAAGTCAAACAGAAACTCTTGATAGCGGTAAAGCATAATAAAATCAAACAAAACCTTGAAATTTCATACACAATATCACAAAAACTACCAAACAGATCTATTTTTTCTCTTCATCATAAAACTATAAAAAATCAGAGCTAGTGCACTACATTGCCCGATTTCCATTTTTCTGTATAATAAGAAAGTAGCACACATTTAGTCAAAGTTTACAAATTTATCAAACTCCTCTTTTCACAAAAACTCGAAGTTGCGCACTAGTCATCACTAATAGCAACTTTACTATCGAAACAATATCTTTGACATTTTGACCGTTTTCAAATTATGGTGTCTGAAATCTTCCCATGTTATTCGCCCATAAGGGGTTTGTGTATACCGGGGCCTAACCGACTTGCCTTATGGACAAATACACGGGGAACCTTTTGAATGACTCTGCGTTTACTGCTAAGTTATTTTAAAACATTTTCCGACAGTAAAGTTTTGGGTAACAATTGTTACATTTCTGAAAATTTTGACAGTTAATTTGTAATCGCTCGAGAAATTTCACTGATTTTTTCAAATTTCGAAATTTGAAAATTTCGCCATTTCAGATTCTCCGTACTAATAATTAAAAATTTTCTGTGCAAGAATATTTCCTAAGTTTCATGTGTTGCAAGGGTGGCAGCACAATTTAGAAGCTAAAATTTCGTAAATCTTGTGAACCATTTCGCAAAAACTATTGCATATTTTTGAAAAATTTTTGCACAGAAAATTAATTACTAATGCGGAGAATCTGACTTGGCGTAATTTCAAATTTCAAAATTTGAAAAAAAACAGTGAAATTTCTCGAGCGATTACAAATTAACTGTCAACATTTTCGAAAATATAACGAAGTCAGATTCCAGATATTATTATTTAAAACATTACTGTCAGGAAATTTTGTCAAATTACTTAGCAGCAAACGCAAAATGATTCACGAGGTTTCCCATGTTATTTGTCCATAAGGCAAGTCGGTATACAGTGGCCTTAAAGTCGCGATCAGGGGCGTATTTAGGGGGGGGGTTCGAACCCCCCCCCGAAATTTTGATTTTATAATGGGGAAGATAGGAGAATGACCAAGTGTCCAAAAAATTGCATATTAACCCCC
>JAHZNP010000473.1:0-57313 GCA_020615345.1 Triops cancriformis | reverse complement strand
CCCCCCCCCCCCCCCCCCCGAACCAAAATCCTGGATACGGGCCTGTCAGCTAGAATCGAAAAACAAGGACTTAAGTTGATTTTCTTGACTAAGGTTTGCTGTACCAGTTCGATACAGCTATGAGTCCGTTCTTTATTATAGGCGAAATATATGTAGCGTTTACCGAAGCAGATTGCAGGTGTACTCTATAAGATTCGTCAGCGGAATTGGCACGCATTCTTACAAGAGCTCAGAAATTGTAATCGTTATGAGCTGGTTCTGGCTTATCAATGAGAATTGGCCCAGAATCATTCGTGCCTCGAAGGGAGAGTTGCTGTCTTCCACAGAATATGATGGTCTCGACAATTGGCTTCAACCTCTGTCGGTTTTCTTGAACTTGTATATTCCTAACAGAATCTAGACGCTCAAGGATATCGTCCTGCCTTTTTTCGTAAACAGAAACGAAGTCTTCGGCTCTAAGAAGAGAATCGCGATGAAACTGCGATAGACTTTGACACTTGAAAATTTCAAGCGCATCTTTCCATTTTTTGAAAGGCTTCGAGACAAAAGACAGTATTTTTTATGCGATCCTTTACCGCCTGTTTCGGCCGCAAAGAGTATACAGGGCCTACAGAATGCTCCGTCAGCAGACGGCGAATAAGAAAGCCAAGAGAAACGGCAAAGCAAGCTGAACTGGAACTTAAGTTTTCTTGGCCCTGTAACGGGAAATGGGTAGGAAACATCGGGTGTCCACGGATACTTTAACAATTTGAATTTTGTGTCTGAGTCTAGCTCAGAAGACCTGGTGGCAAATGTTCCTACATCGCTTGGAAAAGCGGAAATCTCAGAACTGGCATCACAAGCTAAAGCACAATTCTGTTTGGGTACTTCCTGAAATACACTTCCTTGCAAAGTCTCAATGGGGACGAAAGCTAAAGTTGAACTACTCTGTGTCGGCTGAGGAGAATTAGGTCTACCTGTTTGCGAACTCATCAATCGCCTGTTGGTTCCAGGTGGGTAGTGGATATGTCCTTCTGGGCTGCTGAACATTGTAGATTTTCCACCTTCGCTTGCTAAGGGAGGAAATATGACTTGATGTCTTTATTTCGCTTCATAATTAGATTAGCGAGCAAACCAGGTAACTAACTAACACTTAACGAGCTCGTGGAATGCCAAGAAGGCAGTTGCACGGAATTTGAGTGAAGTGCAAAAACGGCTGCTGACGGGGAAGTCTCCAATTTGAAACTGAGCTTGCTTACTTGCACTCGACTTTGACAAAAGTAAAAAACTCCTGCGTTTTGTTTTGCACTGCTTTCTGCAAGAAAGAGAGAGCATATAAAGGGGGAAAGAAGAAGAAAAACGTTATATAAACGTTGTACGTCAGGGAGACGCAGCGTAAGACAGAAGGGGTGCAACACAGAATGCACGTGCAAGGTTTTCCAAACTCGCCTTCCCTAACACTGCTTTTCGTTACCAAAAAAGGGATATAGGTAAAAAGAACTTGGGCTTTTAGAGCTTAAAAACATTGAATAAACGCAAATCTTATTTTTTAAGTGAGTTTTCTAGTGAAAAACAAAAAAAGTCAGAAACATTTCGGGGGGGGGGGAGGGGTTTAAACCCCTCCTAAATACGGCCCTGCTTGTGAGTGCCACCTTTATTGCCATAAAAGCGTCATTGGACTTGTCATCCCATTGGAATGTGCTGTATTTGCTCATTAATTTCGTTCGGGGTTGGCTATTATAGCATAATTTCGAATGAATCTTCTATAGTAGTTGACGAGTTCGAGGAACGCTCCTATATACTTGGTGCATTTTGGTATTGGGAAATTCGTAACTGCCGCGATTTTCTCAGGGTCCGGGGTCACCCCGTGTTCCGACACAATGTGCCCGAGGTACTTAACCGAGTGTTGCCCGAAATAGCACTTTTTTGTTTAAGTTTTAACCCGGCTTTTGAGAATAATCCTAATACAGTACGCAGGTGTCGAATATGGTCTTGAAGTGTTTTTGAGAAGATTATGACGTCGTCTAGGTATACCATAGCAAAGTTTTTGCAGACCGGCCCCAGCAGCCTGTGCATTAGGCGCTAAAATGTAGCTGGCGCTTTGGTTAGGCCGAACGGCAAGCATTGAAATTCGTAGTGACCATTGAACGTTGAAAATGCCGTTTTCTCCCTGTCTTCCGGCGCTCCCTCTACCTGCCAGTAGCCACTGGCGAGATCCTGCGTTGAAAATACCGAGATTGTCCTAGTAAATCTAGCGTTTCATCTATGCGTGGGAGTGAATATACGTCTTTTTTGGTGACGCTGTTTAATTTCCTAAAGTCCACACAAAACCTTTCTGTGTCGTAATTTTTTATTTACGAGTATAACCGGTACGCTCCATGGTGAGTTGGACGGCTGAATGACGTTATTCCTTAGCATGTCTCGGATGTGTTTCTCTATTAGGTCGCGTTGGGCTATGGGGATGCGCTATGGCCTTTGATTGATAGGCTTGTCGGTACCTGTATCAATTGTGTGTTGAACTAACGTAGTTCTTCCTAATTCGTCGTCCCTGGCGAAAACGTCCCGAAATTCCGAAACGAGTTTGAGAAGTGCCTGAATTTGATATGGGCGCAAGTACCGAATTTTTATTTATTTGGGCATAGCGAAATTGAGGGCGGGTGCGTCGTGGACGGCTGTAACGTTCACTGTGTTAGCGTCCTCTGGCGCACCTAGTTCTTTCCCCCGCCGTAGTGCGATTACTCTGTCTCCCTTGTTATATATGGAGACGGGAATCCTATGTGCAGAGATGTCCACCATGGCGTCTTCTGCGTATAGTCCAAGTGTAGCCGGTTTCAGAGGGTCTAGGGAGAATTTTTGTCGGAAATATCCGGTGGATAGGGGCATGTCCTGGCTATCCCATATATGATGCGTTTGCACCGCGCGGGTATGTGTATTAGATGAGGGTTTAAGACCGGGAATGCACTTTTGTCGCTTGTGCGAATTCGTTTAGCGTTTCGATTCTGCCGTACATTGGTAGGTGAACAGGCATTGTAGTCCCATTTATAATCATTTTTAGGGCTCGGATGGCATCCATTCCAAGGATGCATTCATGAGATAGTTTATAGGCAACCTGGCAATTTATTTAGGTAGTTTTGACCGCTACTGTCAGAGGTATGGCGTTTCCATTTGGCACCACTAGTGCGCACCGAGTTTTTTAAACACAGCTATACAGTATGTTAGAAAAACTGACGTTTTTGAAGCACACTGTATAGCTGTGTTTCAAAACTCAGTGCGCACCAGTGGTGTCAAATGAAAACGCCAGTAGTGAATAACGTCCATGGGTGGGAATATATTCTCCTGTCACTGACGTAAGTACAGTGCTACAGGGGAAAACTCGTGCGCGCAGTCTGGGGTCTAGCATTTTGAAAGTTTGGAAATGGATTAAGGTTAAACCCTCTCCCCTATCAATGAGACATCTAACAGGGGTTTTTCCGATTAAAATTTTGCATATTTTTGTCGGGGAGGTTCTTAAGCGTTTCAAAGGGTTTTATTGCGTGAAGTGAAAGTGCCGACTGACCTTTGGGTTTTCAAGCCGGCACCGCTAGTTTGTTGCAGGCTTGCAAGGTTCTTAGAAACAAGGTTGGCTCTTCTGAGAACTTCATTTTTGAATTTGCCGAGCTTCGACGTCACTCGGAGCTTTGCCAATCAGCTGCCGCTGCCGAATGCATGGCATTCGAAATGAAAACAAAGTCTGAGTGGTGTCTTTGTCTCTTTTCCCAGGTGTTGTAAGCGTAAAAGGTAGAAAATGCATTCCATTATTATTATTGTACTGAGAGCTTTATTCCTTGTATCATAAGAATTGATAATGATGTAAATATCGCATAGATTTCCTTAACTTGCAATTTTCTCCATTTTTCTGCTCTTTTTTCTGCCTTTGCTTGTTGAGGTTTTGGATAGCTGCCTGTCCATGCCTTTTTCTCTTTAAAACATATTTAAATTACACCATTTGTATCTAATTAATATTTAATTCTAATCAAGGTTGATTTTAATGCATAAAAGATGCTTGTAAACTGTAATCGACGCCTTTTCCAGATTCACGGAAGTCATCCACATGAGGACCACCACGGCAGCAACCACATTCAAAACCCTACGAGACATCTTTGCAAGATACGGCATCCCCGACACCATGAAATCAGATAACGGCCCTCCGTTTACCAGTACGGAATTCGTCAACTTCATGAAAGAATTCAATATCCGTCACTGGAAGATAACGACATTATAGCTGGCGGCGAATGGAGACGTTGAGCGATTTATGAGAGTTACCAACAAGATAGAGCAGCCGCCAACACTTCTTCTGACTTACCGCTCCGCTCCGCACAGCTCCACTAGGTTACCGCCGGCAACACTTATGTTCGGGAGATGCATCCGGAACAAGATCCCGGAAATGCGGACCCAAAAACCAAGCGAGCTTGCTACGAAGGCGAAGACGAACGACAAGGCCAAGAAGACTGCATTCAAGTCAGGTGAGAAGCTACTCCCGAAGAAAGACGCCAAGCTTCGAAACAAGATGGAGCCACTGTTTGAGAAGGAAGACTACACGGTTACCAACGTAAAGGGCCCAATGATTACAACTGAAAGCAGCAAAGGCGTTGTAATCACCAGGAACTGCTCGTGTTTCCAACCACTGAAGAGCAAGGAACCGACAACACCAGTGAAAGAATCCGTCACACCGTAAGCCACCGAGAAAGCTCAAGAGACGCCCCAAGAAGAAGACGCAAAGGTAGAAGAAAAGGAGGCTGCACAACCGGTCCAAGCAGATGATCAGGAGTTTCAACCCTGAAACCCGGAAAGAGAATACGGGAACAAGGTGGAACAAGGTTCCCCACCTTTTCCATTGCGGGAGCCAAGCCAAAGAAAAAAAAGTACCTAACAAGCTTAGTGACCACCTACTGTATTAACCAAACCACTGTCAAACATGTGTCCAATTCAACTCCAAGTCACTCATGCCCAAATATCATACCTAAATGTCATTCCCCTTTTGTGATATCAACCTAATCATTACCCAAGTTAATGAATATTTTTGTATTCCCCAAGCTTAGCATAGCTCACGGAACGAAGCCTCGCTACCTCGCCCAAGTCCGGATAACTCTTAATTACGTTTCATTTTTCCAGTTATTAAAACAAAATTAGAAGGGGAGAGATGAAATGTCCCATCATTCGCGGTTCGCAATACATCCGAGATGCGCAGATGAAGCCTCACCCTCTAGGCAGGCAGTTAGGATGCTAAGGCAGTTCCATATATACAATACAACGGTCAACACCACCAACCACAGCCTTTCTGTGATTTAGTGCAATTATCTTTCAACAAAACACCCATCGATCATCACCGCTTTAGCAAAAGTCTGGGACTTTACAGACCCCATGTAGTAGGCACAATAACCGCACAAGTAAAATATTTGAAGCAAAGCTAGCAAAAGAAGTTAGAATTCCTGCGCACAGTAGAATAATATCTACTGCAAAGTTTAGTGCCGTAACACTAAACGGAGCGGAAGCAATATTTCAACCAGTGGGTAACAATGAACAGGATTTTATGATAGAACATGCATTCGTTCGTTGTTCCAAAGGTCTAGTTCCCATATCGTTGTGGAATGAAAGCCGTAATACAATAACTCAACCGAGGAACGGTAGTATGAAAAGTGACTGAGGCATTCGCAAAAGTAATTGCTGCCATTCATGACCTTTCTAGTACGAATTACCCCCTTTTAGAACATCTCAAATTATCTAATGTAAATCCGACGCATAGAGAAAATTTGCTTCAACTGCTTGTAGAATTTGAAGACAATTTTGCAAAGGACGATGCTGATTTAGGCCGAACGACATTAGTTAAACACAAAATAACAACTTCAGGAACACCGCATTTTCAACGACCGTAAAAGATACCAGAATCACAACGCAGCGTAATCAGAAGTGACTTGAACGACATGCTCAAAAAAGACATTATACGTCCATCATCTTCCCCCTGGGGAGCCCCAGTACTGTTAGTTAAAAAGAAAGACGGTACGCAAAAATTTTGCGTAGATTAGAAAATTAAACTCCATTACGAGAAGAGATGTATATACACTACTTCGCATCAATGATACACTCGACAGATTAGGTAACGCTACATTCTTTTCCGTTATGGATCTGGCTTCGGGTTGTTGGCAAGTAGAACTAGCAGAAGAAGACAAACACAAAATATAATCCATTAAAATGCCTTATGAACAACAAGGACAGTTAATCATAACTAGTAAGGTAGTCCCTTAAATTACAGGATTTTGACATGGTCAAAGAATACCGCCCTGGTCGAAAAACGGTAATGCTGACCCATTGTCCCGAATTCCAATCCGCACTGTAAACGACTCAAAACCATTCAACCGATCACATATAAAATCACTTCAAAACGACGATCAATTCTGCAAAGATATTATTCACTATTTGACATACAACGACCTTCCCGACACAGCACCCAAAAACCCCTTCTGGATATACACGATCGACGAATTCTATACAAGCGCCGACGGTATCTTAACACATATTCAAGTAAACAAGAAAAACAACTCAATTGAACAAATAGTAGTTCCAGAAGCATTAAAAGGCGAAATACTGAAAACATTGCATGACCATCAATTATCTGGAAACTTAGCTTTTGAAAAAACTTACTTGAAAATTAAAGAACTTTTCTTTTGGACCAAAATGTACGCAGAGATTAAAAATTATTGCAAATCTTGTGAATCTTGCGCACGATAAAAAACACTACACGGATGCCACCGGCTCCCCTTATTCCTCTGATCCCAGTATCATCCCCAATGGAAAGAATAGCAGTTGACGTCGTGGAACCTCTTCCTTTAACTTATAGATGCAATCGTTATATAGTAGTCTTCACTGACTATTTTACTAAATGGTCAGAAGCTTTCGCCAACCCAGATCAAAAACCGGAAACATCTCCCGCAACGGCACTCTTAGAATACTTCTATCCGATCGCGGAACTAACTTCATGTCAGAGCTAGTAGCTCAAACCTGTAAACTACTAGAAATTAAACAAGTCCGCACAACTGCTTACCACCCACAAACAGACGATGTGACTGAACGATTTAACAGAACGTTAACTTCCTTACTTAAACACTACGTTAACAAATCGCAGGAGGACTGGGACTCGTCCATAACATATGCAATTTTAGCCTATCGGACCGCTACACAGTCTTCCAGCCAAGATACAACTTTCTTTCTTTTGTATGGTAGAGACCCGACCCTACCTATTGACACGCTCATATCCCCTTCCAAGCGAACTTACGCAATCGCAACGTACTATATAACTGAAATGCTATTCAGACTTCACAGTGCATGGGACACCGCGACTATAAACATGCGAGAAGCAACAACCAGACAAAAACACTACTATGATAGAAACACAAGAGACGTACAACACAAAGTGGGAAAAAAGTATATATGACAAACCCTGCAACAAAACCAGGCTTGGTTAGAAACTTGACGTAAAATGTTAAGGACCATATAGAATCATAGAATTCACTTCGCCTGTTAACGTACGAATCAGGAACATTATATCTAACAAAACAGAACTTGTTCATGTCAATCGCTTTAAAAGTTGCTTTGATCACCACCTCGCATCAAAACAAACCCTAACCCAGTTAAACCAAACGCAACCACTAACGGCACCTTAAGACCATTACCAATAATACCTAGTAACCACACGAGACCACGGCCCTCCCCAACACTCTGTCAAACACCCGTAGCCCAAGTCTTGTCACCCAAACCCCAAGTACTCCCTTCTTCTCACCTCAACAACGAATTCCCCTACCCCGAACCCCAATTATTCCTCCCATTATCCCTAAATAAGTACCATAGACACCTAAAAGAATAACCAGAACGGCAGCTTCACAGCCATCTCTATCAAGACCTTCAGTCACACTAAGAAATCGAAACAACATTCGCCCCCGTCGAGATTTCAATCGTAATATAGAAATCTGAGCGCGACAGATTACGATAGTTTACTTAGGTTTTTAACCCCCCCCTAATTTGTATGTCTAGAATTAAAATGAACGCCGGCATCCCACATACCTTTAGTGTCTGTCCATATTACTGTGACAAATCATTCCACACGCTACACGACATCTAAACCGCTGTCGTAAGCAAAACATAAGACGATATTGTTCCGACTAAATTCAGCACACTGTTCAAGTTTTACAAGTTTGTATTGGAACCAAGGTAGGGCTCCTTGCACCGGCTAGGGCGAACTGCCCTTGCGGGGGTACTCAGTACCCTGTACAGTTGTACTCACTGTACTGACTCTCTTTGCTAATGCAGGACTCCTCTTTTATACTACTTACAAGGGACGCTACGTTTGCATTCCCGGCCGGATGCACGTAGGCACCTTTCCGCCGGGGTTGCTTACACTGCTAAAATTGCACTAAGGTGCGTTCGCACCGTTACATTACTCCCCTCCTGGGTTCAAGCGTCTCGCTTGATCAGGGAACACATCGGGGGTACAACAACATGGGGGAAACTACAGGGTGGTATGCATTATTATTCTACTTTATTGCTAAATTTGGAACTACGATCACACAGGTGGTCGGGAGTGAGGGTTGCCGTCGGGAAGTGGTTAATAGACATGTCACTGAGTTTCCGTTTATCAGGGGCTTCTTCTCTGCCACATCTTTGACTATCTTTGGAAAATGTTGTCCATTATCACCCCAAGTAAAACCTTTTCTCGTCCCTAGTCTCTGGGTAGTGTAAGCACTCCGTCCTGCATCACCTTATGCACTTGACCATGATCAACTCTTTTTCGCGATAACCGCTTCGGTGCGGATCCTGATTTGTGGGTCTCGCGTTACTGGGATCTTCTTCATGCTCGACTACGTTCGAGAACCCGAGATCGGTACACTTTCTAGCAAAGGATTACCTGTATTTGATTGATTCCTTAATCAAGGGTTCCTTCAGCCCAATACCTAGGAGATCGGATACGCAGCTTGTAATGGAATCGTTGCCAATTGTTTCTTCTACCAATTTTTGTGATTCCTCTTCTACGATGCCGCCCAGCATCGCACCTACGCTTATTTTTTTCCTATGACAAACCCTTTTTCACCCTCAATGGGTACCACTTTGAACTTCTCCTTTTTTTCTTCCAAGGCTACCCACATGGGAATAGCCGCCCTTTCGGGTATCGTCTTCGCGTCCTTGGCTACTACTATAACTCTGGTATCCTCTACATCTGGCTCATAGTCTGGAGCGAGAATTGCAATCGGAGCGCCTTCATTGACAACTGACTCCGCCTCACGCGCTTCATGCGCTTCTTCCTGTAACGGGACCGCTATACTTGCAAGACTCTCATTCCTATCTGGCGTTTCACCTTTTACTTCTATTTTCTCGTTATTTTCGGGCACAAGCAGCCTGAAGTTACCTTCACTGTACCGAATAGTTACATCCCCTAACTGCTGAAGCAAATCATTCCCTATGGTCAAATCTGTAAGCCCGTTGTTAAAAATAACTGCCCTTGTTCGGGTTTCTTTTCCCCCTATCTGAACAGTAACCAGTGTTCCTCCTTTTACCTCAGCTAACTTGCCGTCTACTACCATAACCTGTGGTCCTTTCCATTCCTCTATCGCTGCATTGTTTCAAAACACCCAATCTTCCAAAATTACACTAACGGCAGCTCCTGTATCAAATATTCCTCATGTTTCCCTGCCATTACACGTAACTAATTCTCTAACAAGGCTAGGACAGTTGAAACAGAGAACGGGGACTGCGACTATACAGGTGGCCCTATCCCCACGAGTCACCTGTCTTAGTTTTCCGACTCGGGCGGACAAGCGCTATACTAGATAGCTCCTACAGGTTGCCTGTAACCCCGATCCGGCGGGTTTGGACTGGGATGTTGGAAATTGGGACGATTATCTATGTTTCCCCTAGTAGCATTGCGGTCGAAGCGCACGTTTGGTCTAAAGTTATCCCTAGCATTGGGTGAATTATTTAGGTCTCTGGAGGGGTTTCGACAATTTCGGGCTATATGCCCAGGTTTCTGACATTTAAAACAAATTGGAGCCCCTTCATGCGTTCGGGAGTTTACGGGAAAAGGACGGCCAACCTTACCTTGGGTTCCTCGGAATTCCTGACGCAATTGTTGGAATCCTTCGTACAGTACGCTGCTTAGCTCGCCAAATAACTTCTTCACCTCGCTTTCATTTGACTTCTCGGGCGGGTTGACACCGGCGACGGGCCACGAGCTACATAACGGCGTATTTACTCCTGCCACTGTTACCCGTTTGTCCCCATTCCTCACGACGGAAGACCACCAGGCTTGGGAGGCTCTAGCCCTTTCTTGACCAAACTCCAAGTTCTTGGCAGCTTCCCGGAACTGGTCGCAGGTATTAATCCGTTGCTGAGCGAGGGCTTCAACAAGGCTTGGACGTAGCCCGCGGAACAGGTAGTCCAATTTTTGGGCATCGGTCATCCGGGGGTCCACGTCGGCACAAAGACCCAACACGTCGATGTAGTACTCGTTGACCGTCTCGTCTGGTCCTTGGATCCTCATTTGCAGCCTTGCAAGCTGGTGGTAGTTTCGCGCCGGAGATACGAATGTTTTCTTAAATTCCGTTTTAAGTTGGTCCCAGGCAGGTAGATGACGCTGATCTTGCCAGTATTGGTTACGATACCACGTCAGAGCAGTCCCTCCGAGGCTTGCACCGAAAAATCTGTCCTTGTCTTCCTCTTCCCACTCGTTAAAGTCGGAAACTTCCTTGGACCGGTCAAGAAATAGTACGGGGTCTTCGGAACCTGACCCGTCATACTTCGGCGCTTCCATGGGCTTTCTCAACCTTGCTCTGGTTGTGAAGGCTCCCGTGGTACGGGACATCGTGGCGGAAGAGGCTGCGGTCTGGTTCGCTTGGGCCATCTCGGATACTGTGTTCTCTGGGATGAGATTAGGGAGTTGGTTGACCGTAACTCCGCTCGTCGCCGGCAGCTTAGTAGGAGATGCGAATACTGCTTCGTCGAGGGCTGGGCACTGGATTACGGGTGTCTTGTTCGCTGTCAAACCGGCTGAACTTAACGGTGTCGGGTGTTGGGGTTTTGGGCAGCCCCAAGGAAATTGCCTCTTCGGGTCCACGTACGCTGAGGTCCGAGGAGGTTGGAGCCCTTCGCAGGTCTTCGATGGATTGTGTCAGGGATGAATTTTTCCCTGGCGGTAGCTCGAGTGGTGGAGCGGTCTCTCCACGAAGTCGGGCGTTTCGGCGGAGGAGACAAGGTACTCCGGTAGTCGGGATAGAGTTTGCCCTTCCCCTTTGTTCTCGACATAATTTTTTTACGTCACTTTCTGTACTTAAATGTCCAAGGCCCAGGAAAAGTTTAAGTCCCTTTTGGACTTAGAATCTTTTGACATTTAGAGCCAAAAAAGTTAGAGTCCTTTTCGGACTTAGAGATTTTTGTAGCTTGGGGTTCAAAAAGTTAGAGTCCTTTTTGGACTTAGTGCAAAGAACGATCTTGCAGTACAAACTTCTAAGTTCTTTAAACACTTTGAAAACTTCTGCGAGGTAGACGGGGATAACTAGCTCTTTACTGGAGCATACCCAGCATCTCCACCAATTGTTACGACTAAAATCAGCACACTGTTTAAGTTTTACAAGTTTGTATTGGAACCAAGGTAGGGCTCCTTGCACCGGCTAGGGCGAACTGCCCTTGCGGGGTATTCAGTACCCTATACAGTTGTACTCACTGTACTGACTCTCTTTGCTAATGCAGGACTCCTCTTTTATACTACTTACAAGGGATGCTACGTTTGCATTCCCGGCCGGATGCACGTAGGCACCTTTCCGCCGGGGTTGCTTATACTGCTAAAAATTGCACTAACGTGCGTTCGCACCGTTCCAATATGATGAACCCACAACACTTGTATGCCCGTTCTCTGAAGCACACCACATCCACTACTCAAGACTTTCGCAACACTTTGCTTTTGATTGTCCGTATGCTAAAACAGTGTTTTACCACTTAAATTACAAACAGAACCACGAAAATACAGAGACACCCCGCGTCGATTGGTTCTCGGAATTACCGTACGAAACTGTTACGGTTTTCCTTGAAAATTTCGATAGACGTCTCCCACGGTTCTGCAAAATCCCTAAACCGAACCACTTCTGTCTACCAAATACAATCCCAGACGAAACAAATTATACTGTTTTTCAAGCACCGTGGTACTACCCCGGGAGACAACCTGCATACGAACAACTTTTTGCGTTCCAGACTAGTCTTCGATAATGTACTAGACCAACAAGTCGAAGACAGAATAGAATTCTGACGAATGCAGGAACTCGCTATCCGGACTATGAATCGAGAAATATCAAGACGTTTTAGCCACAGAGCCTAACTCGACCTGTATTTCCAGATGCCGGATTATTTCAAACGCTGCTACTGCAAAAAGCCATTTAAAGTAACCGAACCATTGCAACACACCGAACAATGCATGCAACAACACCCAGAACTCCACTCCACCCAAAAGTTAACCTTCCTAACGAACCAGATCTAAGAATCCCAGTCCGGAGATACCAATCCCAGAAATTCTACAGTGGGTACAACCCGACCGCCCGGAAGAGCCAATGTGGGATTAACATAAATAAATGACAATGATTGTTCTTTTTTCTATAATGGGTTTATTAGTGACTCGAATTCCTCTTGGGAAACCCCCTATGTTATGTTAGAAATAAAATGGCTCATAGCTCATATTACCTATGGATGTTGTTCTTCTGGGTGGCATCTTCAATACTTCCTCTCACCCTGCCCATCAAAACCACTATTTGCAACTGTACGAATCCTTCTTCTATAAACTTCGTTGATTTTCAAACTATCCCTAACTGCGCCCCACGAGACGTTGCTGTAACACCCCTCACCGTAAATTATATTCTGACAAAAGACGTACTCCCCTCGGAAACATTTAAAGGCTCTGCATGCGGACAATGTCTGCAACAATTGAAAATAGAATCATTTTTCTTCGAAAGACACGACTTACGACGTCAAAGCAATCTAAGGACACTACCGCAGACGACTGCTTACAATTAGCACAAAGATTGACATGCAACGGAAATAAATGTACAGAGACGTTGAAAAATGGACCTGTGGCAAACCACCAACAGGAGACGCTGTTTGGCTGACAACACAAAGATATACATCATTAAGCTGTTTCACGGAAGAAATCATACTGCACAAACCTTGCCCAGATTGCCCCATTGAATCACCTTTCGGAATACTAAATGCCATTTACGAAGACGGATTTGTTTCTGCCCATCACATGACTATTGTCTGGAAACCAAAGCAACGAATAAAAACACCGAACCATCGTACTAACGAAACTGTAGCACAAGGTACAGCATAATACTTCATGAATGTTCAACAAGGATTTGACAGAATTTTGGACACAAGCAATCAATTAGAATTATATGTAATTGTAAATTTTAATGGAAAAGCTCACAAGTTTGAAAATAACGACTGGAAACAAATTAACAGTACAAAACTCCCGCAATTATATCACCTTGCACTTAAGTTAATCCTAATACTTGATACCGTTCTCTTTAACCTACTAAATAACATTAATTTCTGCTCATGTTGCGAAAGCCAAGAAAACTTAAATGTGCTTATGGATTTGATTGCAGTCGGTAGACAAGACTTCAGCAAACACAATTAGCGATTTGGTCCTCGATGTTTAATCTAAAAGCAAATTAGATGGACTGAGATGTCCATTTCAGATGGACTGAGATGTCCATTTCAGATTTCAGATGTCAACTTACCTTAGAAATTCACTATATACCACCGCTATTACTATAATCACATTGTTAATCTTTTTGTTATCGTAAAAGTCACACCTTGTGTCACTGTTTTTAAGAAATGCTTGCAACGTAAAAGTAACAGAAACACTGTACCTTCAGACAATCTAGAACTAGGTCCACTCCACCCGGCTACAAATGTACAAATAATTCCCGACCATGCACCTCCCAGATTGGTATTAACGGCTCCCTGCAAGAATCCCACTACCCCAGCCTTAGTCTAAATTTGTAACCTGTTGCCGGAACGGCAACTTCTTCAAAGGGTAAAGGAATATAAAGGGGTAGTGAAATTATGAAACATATAAATACTAAAAGCGCGGAAAAGTCAAAACAAGATAACGAGAGGCCTAAGTAAACGATTCAAGGAACCGACTCGTTGTATCCCCAACCATTCTAAGAAATATTGTTCACTTAAGTAAACTAACCCCAAAAGGTAAGCCGCGCGATAATTGTTGTCAACAGGCCTAATAGAGTGAGGCGGAAGCACCTCGTGCCAAGGCTACGGTCTTGGGTATCAAAGCTGAATCTCGAGGCACATAATGAATAGCCTATATGTGACAAGTATAAAAGGACGGAGATGAATCGGACCGACTCTCGCAGAAGTCATCAAGCAGCATCGGCAGCACAAACCGTGACCCTTGTAGCCGCGTCCGCAGTTTCCGTGCCCAACTCTTGTAACCGTGAATAATAAACATTTAGTAACCGAAACCAAGTGTTCTTCAATCACATAAAAGTGCCTTGTTACAAGCTTCTACCACGTTAATGTCCCGTATATGATGGGGTTTGGTAGGATTTGGTTCCAAACGTTCGCGGAAGGAGGCGTTCGCCTGTTTTTATTGATTAACCTCGTCAAGTAAAACTCTCCCGTTTACTGCCGCTTCTTTTATCGTAAGTACCTGTTGTGACGCACTTTTGGCAGGAAGAATAACCCCCATAAGAGACTAGGCCTTTAACTAGTGTGGAGGCCGGTGCGTCACATACGAAGGCGTTTACTTCTACTCTAAGTTTTAGCTGACCAAAAGTTAACCCGCCCCTTTGCAAAATACACGCCTCGTCAACAAATGGTTTCAGAAATTCGTTAAAGTTGGCAGCTTTTAATTACCTGAATATAAACCACTCATGAAAGGTTTCAAAATGGGCACGTAGAAAATCTTTACCAATATCGGCCATGAACAGTGACCTGAGCTTTCGGCCGTTGCCCAAGTAGAACACTTTCGTCGAATAATGGTCGAACTATGGTCGCCGACGTACAAAGTAGCCGACACTTTGCTACGTCCAACGGGATGGACAATTGGCTAAGACCTTTGCGTTGCGTGGCTGTGGCATTTATCCGTTCAAAGTTACCGTCCTTTACCTCTTAAGAAAGGTTCCCAGGCGCCCATGTCTGGCCCTTTTAGTTGGTCCTTTTTGGTTCTTCCAACGTCAAAATTGGTGAATAAGGGCATAAGGTTAATACGTCATAGCACGGTCATTTTTGTGTTCTAAATTTATCGTCTCCTTTTGGTCGAACGAACGTCAATTTGAGTCAATTGGCATTGGGTATTTCCTCAAGGATTTTTCTTTCCCTAACTGTAAGTCTATTTATCGTTTTTAGGTTTTAACTTTTCTTTTCTAAAATTATGGATAAACGTGCGATTTTTGCTTCGTAATCGCACGAACGAATTATCCTGCGAATAATAAGTAATTTCAAAACCATGTATTAAATGCATCTGAGTGTAAATAATGCGTCTAAGTGGTGTAAGTTACTGTTCGTGTTTTAGCCCTATTTGCGAACTTGCATTTTGCTCATGTGAATTTTCTGAATTTTTCACTCTTTACATAAAAACTGGTCTCAATAACAAAGCTATAATGAGCAAGCTGAGACCATGCCTTTACCAAATAAAGAAAATGTAATAGATAACATGCACATTCAATAGATTAGGTGTCTTTCCGAGAACTTTTTTAAGGTAACGGTGGACCAAACGACCAAAACGATCTCTAATAGACGAATAGCATTAGGAATGGCAAGGTCATATTGCAAGAACTGCTTAGTACTTCAGGATAACTTTCCAACTGTAATGTATCAAGAATAGACTATAAGATCTAGAATGTCTCACGTATACTGTAAAACTGGTTAAAAATTTGGAAGAAAGTGAAATTAAATAAATATTTTTTCTGTAAAAACTTTTTCAAAATCTGGTTTTGAGGTGTATTACACTGTTTTTAGTAATTTTTTAAAGAAACGATAATTAGTCTGATACATTTTCATTTATAATCTAGAAAGTTCCGTTGATAATTTTTGTTGTTGGCCTGTCAGGCTTCCTTGCTCAGGTGCCCCTTTGGGCCTTTTTGGATTTATGTGCACTGCCGTAAGGTTCTGTGTCAGTTAATTCTTCGAACTGTCGTGATGCAAATAAACATGAGCACTTTGTATCTCCTGCTAGTCGTGAACTAGCGTCATATCTTCTAACAGAAAGATGGATGGAGAACTTAACAGCAAGTAGTGAATAACACTGAAATTTATAATTGTGTATATTACTTCTGGTTTTGGTTTTAATAAACTGGTTTAGTAACGTTTAAGACTGATGTTATATTTACTGCATATACATGTTTACGTGCGTGATATGAAATTTGTCAGTGAAATGCTGCATTTTGTACTTTATTGAAGGTCGACAATTGTGAAAAGTTTGATAAAAACAATTATTTCTTCCCAAAAAATAAAATTTCTTCAAGCAAATATTACGATATATATCAGTTTCTGTATTTTGTTTGTATATGACACTAAACCGTCCCAATATAAGGTCTTAAAGCCGTTTTACGTAGACGTCGTTAAACCGGACTAGTTGGATTCCGTTAGGATGTCACGTACAGACGTTACTAAACCGTCTCATGTGGAAGTTAACGCATCGTTTCATGTAGAGGTTGCCTGACCGTCTCTTATAAAGGTTGCTTAATCGTCTCTTGTGGACGTTACTTGCAATGGACAATTGGCTGTAGCGTTAACGTGTCAGAAGCGTTCATTGGAGCCGTCACTTGGTCAGAAAAATATAGCTCTTCAACGTACAGTTCTGTTCGTAAAATACTATAGGGACAGGGGGCTCAAATAGGCCCTGGCCTTCCCTTTCACTTCCAGATTTCATCTCAGTCTCTAGGACTCTGACAGGAGTTTCAACCAATCAAGAAACGAGGCTTTCAAGGCACCCGCTAAATATGAATTTCCTTGTAGGCATTATGTTTCTTAAAGACTAATATAATCATGTTCTGTTATCAGGATGCATAGAAATACTTTGTTAAGCTTTATTGAAAATGGAGAAAATGTGAAAATGGAAAGTGACTTCGTTAGCTTAAGATAGATATCGAATATTGAATATCTAAGAAAATAGCTTAGATATTCAAATTCGCGCGTAGCTGTATGCTCCTCCTCTTCGATAATTGGCTAATTGCTTATCTGTGACGCACTGTGCTAGGTCCCCTTATCGCAGTGAAAGGTCCCAGCCTAGTGCACTGTACGTCTTTTCCCATGGTTTTTTTCTGAACAGAACTGTACCAGTGCTACTTGGGCAGGCCATCCACATTTACGTGCGAAAGCATCTTATCCGGAAAGTAACTACAAAGCGCGCACTAGGCTCTTTCCAGCGTGAAGTGATAATATCTTCCTGGTGGTAGCTCTTGGCTTTCGACCCGACGGATTGATTTTAATAGAGTTCGGTGATCGGCCGGTAAAAAAGATAAGGCAGGGAAGTCGCATAATGTTTTTAGTAACTGGTCCACATGTGTACGGTACTCTCGAAAAAACGACACATACAAAATGCCATATTCTAGCTCCTCACAAATTCCGTCGGCCAAAGCAACAATGAATTTGAATTAATAGTTGGTGCTACGGATAAATAACAAGACCATCTCATCATAAAACGTTTATAGAAAAATATTTTACAGATTCTTAATTGTCAAAATGGGAAATCTAAGATGTCAACGGTAAATATTTTTTTGAATGTTATCTGGAACTCCAATATCGCGGGCTCAGACGAGTCATTCGTGGGTTGGTTTCGCAAGCATGTCATTCGCTGTGCTGTTCGCACCGTTTAGGCACGCATCTGTGGGGAGCTAGTATAGGGCATTTTGTATGTGTCGTTGTTATTGGAGAGTACTGTACAGTACTCGGCAAAAAAACGGGCCAAACAAAACGCCCTATGCTAACGTCCCACGCTACTGGGGGAGGAAGCCCTGCGGTCAAAAACGTTCTAAAGACGAAATAGTGTGACACCGCTCGCGTAACTTCCGTGGCGGTAGCATTGGGAAGTTTGTCTGGCCCGTTTTTTTCCACGAGTACTGTACGTGGTACTGAGTACCGTACGAGTACCACAATGCACCGCCCAGTTAGCAAGTTTATTGCTGAGACACAGTTATTCAGTATCCCTATCACTACCATTCTCTTCAACTGGAGTTTTTGGATACATCTTGAAAACATAGTTCACCGTAATCACTTTCATCCCAATCAATATATCCTTCAGAGACTTTTCGTTGGAGTTCGTGATTTAGATACATATACGTCGGAATTAACAGTATCCAGTTTGCGAGTTTTTTTGCTGACCAAAACTAAGCAGATCTCAATCTACTTGTTGCAGGACAAGATCAATTGATGTCACATGCTGTGCACGATTTTGTGCATTGTGGGCGTGAGTCCGAAGAACAGGAGGGAGGCTGTCACGATCAGAAAACAGCAAATTAAATGTTAATGGAGATCCTGGAGTAAAAATTGTCCATTTGTGCTGCAATTCTTCTTTTTTAACTGTCGTCTACAAATATCTTCCTTGAGTGCACGTTCCGCCATTGTTTCTACGGATACAGATTTCTTGAATTTAACTATTTTATTGAAAATTTTCACTTTACCTTGCGAAACGGATCTAATTGTTTTTATAGAAACTGCCTTGAAAGGCTAAGTAAATAATCGCCACCGGAATTGCACAAAAAATTGTCTCCGAGAGTTTTTTTCTGTACCTTTCGGTTTCGGATAACTTTCACAGTAGGCTAAAGATTCTCCTATGCTACTACTCTGCTGGTGAAACACATAATCGAAGGACCTCCCTTTTCTTCGTTAAAAGTGTTACAGTAGTTGGAACTGATATCGCCCTTTGGGGTTTGAAAGGTCGAAAGTGATTGGGTAACGCGATTAACGTCACCAGCTCCTATAACGTTAAGCTTAATCAGGTATTCCGCTGAATTAGGAAACTCTAGGAACTCTCGCAAGGTCGGTCCCAGACCCGGAGTTGCGAAGCCCCGCGCAGCGCCCACGGCTGTGTTCTAGGTTAAACACAGTAAACTAAGCTTGTGAAGAGTGAAAGATAATATATTGGTTGAAAGTATGCGAGCAATGCAATGGGCATCTTAGGAATTGAGGTGCAATTTCCCGTTTCTACTTTAGGAAAGGAAAATTATACCAAGGAGATATTTCTTGAATTTCAATACAATCTACACGGCGTCATCTCTTGAAAGGGCTACTTCAGTTATAAATAATTTTGTAATACAAAATAATTATGGATATATACATTCTGCTGTGTATTGCCGCACCCACATAATACACCGAAACACGGAAAATAAGACTAGAAACTCAATATTATTATTATTATTTTCTATTTGAAGAATAAAGATTGTTGATTTGCACGTTTTAATTATTTATAGCTGTTGGTGTATACACTAAATTAGTGGTTTCCGAGCTTCTCCGAAACCGCGCCTCTGGGATCTGCTCCTCACTGTCTAACGCTGCACTAAAGACAAATAAAATAATTACAATGAAAAAGAATCAATCAGTTAGTTGGGTCTATCTTAGGAATTAGTAATCGTCACTACAATTGTCGGCATCCATTTCATCGCAGGCCATGAAACTAACGAACATATTTGATGGAAATACTCGCGGTTCCTTTCCCCTTGGAAAACTGACAATCGGAAAGAAACGTCGCATCGCCCTAAAAGAGAGGTTAATTTGAAACACGAAATGCGACGGTTATGCTATGTATATTTTATTATTTCCTGGAATCGGGCGTGGCTAAAGATCAATCGTGGCTAAAGATTTCAATCGCCTTGAAATAGGTGTCTTTCTTGGCGATTATATGCGACGACTAAGCAGCGCGGGCCTTACAGCCAATTGTCCACTTTCAATTACGAAGAAAAGTGACGCAGATAAGTTCCGTCGTTTACGCAAATTCAACATTATTTCAACCATGGTGTGCTACTTGGGGCATACTTGACTTTGCTACAAATTATCACGAAGACTGGTGTTTACGTACTAGATATTTCTTATCGCTTAATAAAGTATTCCATGACTAAGTATTCTGTCCTGAAGAGGGCTTTAGAACATTACTTTTGGAATAACTCGTAAGGAGTCCCTCAATCTGTCGGCTCTTCCTTTGAAACGGTTGTGAAAGTTCATCAAGTGCCTTCTTGTGTTCCGTGTCGAATCGAGGCTTCTTACGAGGCTGAAAAACACCACATTCGCCGTGGCTTTCGTTTGTAAGCCGGAATGTAAATTCATTCCGGGTTCGAGACCGGCCTCACTGCTATGGCTTACTGGTGCACGAAGTCCCCGTTGGAACCTAAGGTGGCCAGTTCGGCTGAGACTAACACACCGCCTTCACTTAAGGTCCCTGTTCTTTCAGATGCAGCCGCTTTGGCGCTACTATTTTTTGTATATGCAGCGTGCTATCTTTGTTATTGTTTTATAATTGATGATGGTCGAACCATAAATAACAAGAAGCCTTGTCCACACTGTAACCACCGATACATTATTGTAGGAATACATGTCCAGCGTGTAGAAATTTTACAGGATTTAAAGCCGAAGTGAATGAAAAACGGAATGTGGTACTACGTAGAAAGTACGGAAAAGGAGCGAAAGCTTCGGACCAGCTAACTTCCTAACAAGAGTAAATCAATCCAATTACAAACAGGTACAAAGAAGTTTTTTCTCCCCATTTTATCTACACCTTCATGAAACATAGATGGCCTAATTAGACGGTGCCGGGTATCCCTGCGTTCTGTTGATTCTAGGGCGAAAGCCTAGTTACAGGTATAATTTATTTACCTATAAAGATACAATCCCAAGTAGCACACTCACATCTACTATACATTTAAAACACGTCTAAAAACAGACGTGAGACATCTGCGAGACGTCTAAAACATGCTTTTTAGACGTTCAAAATTCCTCCCTGCAGACGTCCCTATATATACGTTTAATATACGTGCAAATATCTACATACATTATACATACTTTTGTGTATGTTTCTTGTACTTATGTTAAATTGGCGCAAAAACCATGATATTTAAATTAAGAAGACTCCATTTGTCATTTATTGCAACTAAATTTTCCAAAAAAATTACCCAAAAAGAGCACTGTGTAACCGTGCAATTTTAAAGTATTGATATGGGGTGTGCGAATGGGGACAACATGGAAAGGGCACACATGAATTTTTAAATAAGTTATAGAACGCAAAAAACAGCAATAACAATTATAAAATGTACAGTTACAATAGTAATCGAATCGGCAAAGAATCTGGAATTCGGACAAGAACGAGCTAGAGCTTCCCAGAACTGATGGACATCGGTAACAAGGAGTAAAGAAAAACGCGTGAATGCTGTGGGTATCAACCAATCTCGCGAAGAACTGTGGCCAGTAGCTGGTGTGTGTGTCGAGAACGATGTGTTGAAGAAGATGTTCGAGAGCCTAAACCAAACACTGAGCGAGGGACTCCATCAATTACGCCAGGAGATTCAAGGATCCAAAGGTAAGGTTAGCCATCCTTTTCTCACCTCTCGAACCCATGAAGGGGCGCCAATTTGTTTTCATTGTCGAAAGCCAGGTCATATAGCACGTAACTGTAGAAATGCACCCAGGGCAAGAGAAAATCCAACAAATGTACGATGTAGCAAAACACCGACTAAGCGCAGCCCGATACAGTTCAGACAAAGTAACCAAAACCTACAAGACCGCAACAGTAGACTACCATTAGGTGTTGCACAAGGTCAAGCGACCCAGTACAGGCCCCGTATTGCACAGGAAAACTAGAACAGGCGACTCGAGGGGAGAAAGCCGCCGAAGTAGTGTTAATCCCCATTCTCTACAATGATTATCCGCACTTGATCAAAGAAGCAGTAGTTTGTAATAATGTAGAAACGGTGGCTATCATAGACACGGGAGCTGCCGTCAGCGTAGTATCAGAAGATTGGGTAAGACGATGTAGTAGAATGGGATGGACCCAAACTTATCGTAGCGAACGGAGAAACAGCACAAGTAATGGGAGGTACATGGCTCACTGTACGGATAGCAGGCAAAGAATTAAAACCAGGGCGGTAGTGTTCAATAATGGACTTTCAGATCTAATTGTAGGGAATGATTTATTACGGCAACTAGGGAATGGTACAATTAACTACGGGGAAAGAAATTTTATTTGGTAGGGAACAGAAGCATAGACAAACCCCACGTCAGGAATCCGAAACGGACGAAACGCTAGCATGCACTGTAGTTCAGTTAAGCGAGGAACCGAGAACAAATTCCGGAGAGGAATGAGACGGAACCCGAAGGGAGAGACTAGTAATGAGACGGAACCCCTTATTCCGTTAGATCTTGAATTTCCAATTCAGGAAGGCCGAGACAAGATAGTAACGCAACAATACCAGCGAGGTCCGTAGTCCCCATAAGGGTGAGTTTGGAGGAGAGCAATACAGAGAGGACAACAGAGGAATGAAAGACCTATTGATTTGGTAACAAAAGCCGAGGAACCGCTGTTCGTAGGAAAGGGTTTAAGTATAGGTAGATCGTTGTCAACTTTCCAAGGGAAGGAAGGGTTACTAATGCTCACTAACTTTGGATCAGAGGCTCAGTGGGTAGCCGTAGGGACAGAGCTAGGCAGCGCTGAAGAAGAGAGTCCGCAGACTCCAGAGGAAAAGTTAGAATTCGCAGACAACGATACTCTCGAGAAATGCGTATCAAACTCGCTGGAAAAAGAGCAAAGAAGAGCCCTCCTTGACGTTCTAAGAAAGCATAGGGAATGCTTCGCCGGAAGCTCAGCAGACCTAGGATCCTCGAAAATCGTGGAGCACGAAATTAATACCGGTGACGCCAGGCCCATCTCTCAGGCGCCCTACCGAAGCGCGTATCGCGAAAAAGAGTTAATTAGGAAACAGGTAGAAGAGATGATGCAGGCAAGAGTAGTAGAATCATCTAACAGTCCATGGGCTTCACCCGTTGTACTCGTCAAAAAGAAGAATGGTACTTGGCGTTTTTGTTTGGATTATCGACGCCTCAATACACTAACCGTTTAAGACGTCTATCCGTTACCGCGGATCGGCGATGCTCTAGATTCATTACAGGGAGCTCAGAATTTTTTAACGCTGGATTTGATGTCAGGTATCTGGCAGGTAGGAGTAAAAGAAACGGCTAAGGAGAAAACAGCCTTCGTTACACCCGATGGGCTCTACCAGTTCACTAAAATGCCTTTCGGACTGTGTAACGCACCCGCAACTTTCCAGCGAATGATGAACGTTATTCTAGCTGGTTTTAAATGGCATATGTGCCTAGTCTACCTGGACGACGTAGTGATCTTTTCGAAAACTTTTGAACAACATCTCGAAGACATTGATTCTGTTTTAAGATGTCTGAAAGAAGCCGGACTCAAATTAAAACCAAGTAAATGTCAATTCTGCTGCGAAACCGACCACGTCCTAGGACACATAGTAAACAGGGAGGGAATCCGCCCCGACGAGCAGAAGATTAAAGCAGTTCAGTAATTCCCCGTTCCACGAAACCTCACTGGGATTCGTAGTTTCACCAGTTTATTCTCGTACTATCGAACGTTCATAAAAGATCTTTCGCTTCACGCGGAGCCTCTCTCAAGGCTAACCAAGAGCGACGTTCCATTCATGTGGGGCATGGAACAATAGGCCGCGTTCGAGGACCTAAAGCAAGCCTTGGTGTCCGCTCCTATTTTAGTACATCCTATCCTGGATGAGGAATTCGAGATACGCCCTGATGCTAGTGATATAGGTATTGGAGCAGTGTTAGTACAGAGGCAGTCAGAAGTTGAGCGCGCCATAACTTATGCTAGTTGACTCCTCAACAAGAGCGAGAAAAATTACTCAACCACGGAGAAAGAATGTCTAGCACTCGTGTGGGCAGTCAAGAAGTTCAGACCGTACATCTGGGGCAGAACCTTCAAGGTGGTCACCGACCACCATGCCCTCTGTTGGCTGATGTCTAGGAAAGAATCCACTGGTCGTCTAGCACGATGGGCCTTCGCCGTCATGGAGTATGAGTTCAGAATACACCACCGGAACGGTAGGGTTCACAATGACGCTGACCCTCTTTCTCGCAACCCTGTTGACCCTCCCGAACCAGAAGGAGATGACGATCACGGACCCATAGTCTTCTCGCTTTGGGAAGTGACTATACCCATAAACGAGCTCGCTGAAGCACAACGCCAGGACCCAAAATGGGCCAACATCATTGACATCCTAGAGCAAGTAAACCCCAAAGCTGCAGATATGCGCAAGACTAGAAAATTTACCTTACAAGGCGGTAGGCTCTTTAAAGAATTCGTTGGTAAGGGAAAGAGGAGATTTCGGTTATGTATACCAACCTCAATTAAGCGAGAAATTTTGTACGCCTGCCATGATGACATGACAGCCAGACACTTGGGATTGCGACGCACGTGGGATAAACTATCCAAGAGATACTACTGGCCAAAAATGACTCGTGACGTAACCAACTATGTAAGATCTTGCGAAGACTGCCAGACAAAGAAGAACGAAACCACGCGTAAGAAAGGTCTGATGGTGCCCATTAAAGTCAAAAGGCCGTTCGAAAAGTAGGAATAGACCTTTTAGGTGCATTCCCAGAAACAGAGAGAGGAAATAGACACATAATAGTAGCGGTAGATTACTTAACAAAATGGGCAGAGACAAGAGCAGTCCCATCCGAGTCAACCCAGGAAGTTTCCAGTTTCTTCGTGGAACAACTAGCGTTACGACATGGAGCTCCAGAGACACTTTTAAGTGACCGAAGTACTTGTTTTACTGCTGAATTTACCGAGGAGCTTATCAAGGCACTACAGACTAACAATGCTGTTACAACTGTCTACCATTCTCAATGTAATGGGTTGACCGAAAGACTAAATCATACCTTAGCTGACATGTTGTCAATGTACGTCAGTAACAATCACCGGGATTGGGATGTGAGTCTCTCGGCAGTTATTTTCGCGTACAATACATCTAGACAAGAGTCAACGGGTTACTCGCCGTTCTTTCTGTTGTACGAAAGGGAGCCTAAGTTACCCGTCGACGCTGCACTAGGAGCCGTACCTGACGAGTTAGACGAGGAAGAATCGCACCTCGACCCCGCCCGACAAGTAGCAGACAAGCTTAGGCAGACGTACACCGAGGTGAAGGAACGACTTAAAGAAGTACAAGCAAGACAAAAGGATAGGTACGATGATAAACACGAACCAGGATCATTCGAAGAGGGACAATTAGTATGGGTCTACACTCCAGTCAGGAAAATTGAACGTTCAGAAAAACTCTTACATCGGTACTTCGGCCCATTAGAAATAATCCGCAGAACTTCATCCGTTGATTATGAGGTCAAGGGAGTAAAAAGACGAAAAGCGGACATAGTTCATGTATCGCTCCTTGAGCCCTATGTACCACGATTAAATCAAGAAGAGGACATGATTGTCGAGTTGGGAAGTGGACATAACAACCAGCAGTACAACGAAATAACTACCCCAGGATTAGAAGGTGCTGTTGCTGTTCCTTCTTCTCTACATTTTTGGGCGCACTAGAGCAGAGCTAACGTTACACGAAGGGGTATACTTCATTGAACAAGGACAAGTAATATTTCCGGGTGCACACTGGGTATTAGTAACTGACGTAGATTTCGAACCGCTAAACAAATTACTGTTTAAAACCCATCATGTCATTAACCGAGGAACAACCATACGGTCCGGCAGCAGACCAACAGGCCTATTAGAAAACGTTCACAAAAGAATAGAACAGAACATCGAGAGTTTTACAAAGCAGTTTACCGAATTATAAAGGCGAGTGAGAAGCTTAGAGAAGCTTACTGAAAATCCTAGCATCCGAAGTCAGAAAAGGGGTTTGATAAACGGTGGTGGAGACGCTTTGGAATGGCTTTTTGGTACCGCAACTTATGATGACTTAGAACAGGTAAACAAAAAGATCGCCTCGCTAGAGCAGCAAGAAGGTTTGATTAAGCATGTCGTCGAGGAGCAAGTCACGCTCATAAACAACACATTTTGGCATACGCACACGAGTTCAGAAGCCCTACGGAAATTAAACAGATGGAGTATAGAGTTCGAGGCCAGACTAGAAAAACTTAAGGCCAGCGTCGTCACGCAACAAAACGAGAGTCAGACAGCATGGGTACTCGATGTAGAAATAGACTTATGGGCTAGTGCTGTTGAAGGCGCGTTACAGTGGGCAGAGTCGTATCTAAGCTCACTCAGTGACGGAATGGTGGCAGTCGTGACGGGCGTCTTGTCACCACTTCTTCTTCGCTCCACTTACCTCGTCGAAGCCATTAAACAGGTAGACACGACCTTGCCAAAAGGGTGGGTGATTGGCGACGTAAAGGACGCCGGAGGACTTGGACTATGTATCAGAATTGTAGGGTACGATCAGCTGCGTACCGGGGTAAACTCAGACTTTTTATTGAGCTGCCTTTGTACGAGCCACGTTATCACTTGCAGTTGTTTAAATTAGCAAAGGTACCCGTACCAATAACTGGTAGTCATTTTGTGCACGAGCTCCTCAATCTACCCGATTATATCGCCCTGTCAGGGGATCGAGAGATGTACAGTACTGAGCAAAAAAATGTTTACATGGCCAAACCACAGAAGACTAATTAAGCCTCTCGAGGCTGATTAAGTTTCATTAGGCGTTGAAAGTTCTAGAAGCCAATCAGTTACGAGGTGAAAGGTAGGCCGCGAGATTTAAAATTGGGATTTTCAAGTAGTGGAAAGCTAGAGGTATTGCGCTGGGCTAACTCGTGGCTGATTGATTTTTTTTCGGTTTGCGTAGCCTAACATTGTTTGCATAAATAAACCGCTTAGATTTATATTTGTCCTTGTAATTAACTTGTTGCCTTTTAAAGGGTGCAATGTAATCGCCTAAAAATGTCAAAATGTTTGAATGCGGAGTTATTCTGGGAGTAGTTCTGAAAATTTATATTCGCCTACAGGAACGCAAATCAGTTAATGCAACTATTCAAAACGGTAGCCTAATACTAAGTTTAAACTTTATATTTAAGAAAATCCAAGTTCCTTTAGCGAATCTTTAGCAGATGCAGCACTCGGAATCGGGTTCTGAAGAGCATTTATTTCACACATAGGCTACCAACAGTATTTTTACAGAGAAAATTGCATCTCTTGTTTAAACGTGCATTTTTATGCGTCGTAATTAGTATTTTGTTATGCCACCATTGTTTTCTACACGAGCTTGCAGCCTCCGTGGCATGGAGTCAACCAGCTTAAGCCAGAAATCGCTATCGTCAGCGAGTTCCTCCCACACTCGGTTTGCCTCCTCAAATAACATGTCCGCGTTTCTGACATTGGAATGGCTAAAGAAATTCTATTATTTCATATCCAAAATACTGAAAATAATATTACTCAATTTTCCTTTTTAGCATGCTCCAAACGTGCTCAATAGGGTTAAAATCTGGGGACCTCGGTGGGTGGGGGAGAAGCCGCACCCCTTGTTGCTCCAGCCAGTTTTTTACAGTCCTTGCTCTATGAATCGGCGAATTATCTTGTTGAAATACAAGAGCATTTCCTACAAGCGCGCGCATAATGGGTATTTCACTTTCCAGGATTTCTCGGTATTCTTCTCCGTTGAAATCCTTCGGAAGTCTTATGAGCGTGCTTAACCCGGTCATTGCGGAAAACCACGCGAAAACAGAAACGGAATATCGACCACTTCGTCCATTTTCTCTTACCATGTTTTCCTTAAACCGCTGATTTTTCTGACAAACAGATAATTTAATTTCAAAGCTAAAGCTCAGAATTCATCTTTACCTCTCTATAAACACGAATCGGGACATTTGGTTCAGATGAAATGGTGCTTTCGTCTGAGAAGACTACAACTGTCCAGAAATCCATATTGACATTTAGAAAGTTCTCGCAAAATCTCAGTCTTGCTTGTTTATGTCTATCGGATAGTAGAAACTTGCGAGCTGGCCTTCTAGAATTTAAGCCAACCTCGCTCAACCCGCGGTAGCCCGTGAATCTTGAAGCAGTAACACAGGCCATATTGATAATTTGTGTCATGTCAAGCGCCGGATTGGATACACTTGCTGCGATAGTGTTAATTTTCTCGTCATCGCTTAAAATAGGTGGGCGACCTGATCCTACCTAATTAATATATAAGTTACAAATATTTTCTGTAATATTTCGACATACTTTCCGGTTTAAATTTCCCTCGTTCCAGTACCGGTTCAGCCATTTGTTTACAGTAACTCGGCTCACATTAACCCTTCGTGATAATTCTGTAACAGACATTCCTGTCAAACGCAAACCAACTACCACACCTTTCTGCTCTTTGCAGAGCTGAGGCATTTTTAGAACTAAAACTAATTGTAAGGTTGAAGGCATAGCTAATTGTGAAAACCTTGATACAGGCGTGGAATACAGGCGAGCAAACCGTGGGAAAATTATTGGATCCGCAAAAGAGCTTATTATGTAGCCACTTTCCCTCCTCAGTTTAAAAATGTTTTAAAAATGGAATTCATTTATTTATGTATAAGTCATACAGGAAATCAAAAGAAAATTTTTAGTAATGTCTGTTGATTTTTTCGCAGCTGATTCATTCAAAGTTCGCCAGGTTTAGTTTATATTTTAAAAACAACATGCGTTTTCAAACTTCGCGGACTTCCTTTCACTTCAAAACGATTGGTTTGTAGTCCCTTCCACGGTAATGAAGCTTAATCATCCTCGAGAGGCCTGATTAGACTTCTGTGGTTTCCTGTGTAAACTTTTTTTGCTCAGTACTGTACATTACAATGTCTGAGGCCGAAATAAAGAATTGCAAGCCATACCCAGTCAAGGTCTGTCAGCTAGCTCGGGAGATTCGCCGCATGACTACTAGACCTTCGTGTGTGACAGCTCTCCTCAGGGATGATTTCAATACCAGTAACTGACTTTGCCAGAAGATAGTTAGGAAAACCTTAAACTCCTTCTTAACACAGGTTGACGAAAGAAAGTGGCTTTATTCCACCGGTAAACCAATTGAAGTAACAATGGCTTGCCACCCATGACTATCACGTACATCTTTCGAAACGAAAAACTTGAAGCTAGAAGCCGTAGGGATTTTTGAAGTACCACTAGGTTGTTCAGCTACGATTACTGAATGGATGATCCCTGCCTCTTTGGAGGCATTTGGACAAACATACTTAAGCACTACCTTGGTAAATTGGGCGTCCCCTTTTCCAGTTGTTAACATTTCTACTTACCACCTCCAGACGGCTAAGCTTTCCATCAATGCGACTATTGACTTACATGAATTATTGCTCTATGAAAAGACAAATGAGCAAATAAACGAGGGATGGAAGACGTCATGGCAGAATTTTCAAAAAACCTTGAAAGAGAATAGGAGGACGTTGGCAGAAACGGAGATTTTTAATACATCAAACGTGATTCTTATCATTTTGGGCATCTCTGTGTTCCTCCTGTTCCCTTTCATTGCAGTACTAGTTTACAGAAGGTGGAAACTAACGAAAAACGATAATACACCTATCTTAGACCCACCTAACTCTCCCGAACTACCCAATGAAATGATAGCCTTCGAGAGTCGAATAAGAAACTTGGAGGTACGTCTTCATCAGCACGAAGCGTATTTGCGTGATAAAAAAGAGAAAAAAGGGAAGTCACGTGGGAATTAAAAAAAAACTTATGGCACAACTATTCCTTTCCCTACTTGAGCGAGATCTCCCCCGTTACTCGCTCAGTTGTCATACGTGACCTTCCTATATACAATGAATTTTATTTTTCCGCACCGTAGCAAAAAAGTAGGATAAAATGGATAAGCCTCGTTGTAAGAAAAGTTAGGGTTTTGTATCGGGACGGGAAGATCTTCCGGGTCTCCGCCTTAAAAATCAGGGGTAAACCCACCTGCCCAAAATTTAGAAGACGGGGGCACCTAGCCTCCAAATGCAGTCACCCAGCACAACCTAAGCAAGTGGGAGTGCGGACCTGCCCTAACTGCGCGGAAAAGGGGCACCTGTCGTCCCTCTGCCGACTCCCGCCAACCCGGCCGCCAACGCTGTTCCAGTGCGAGTGCTACATTGGGAAAGACCCAGAGCTGGTGGCCGGCTTCGCCGCAGCCCGCAAGAAATTTTTGAACTTGTTTGAGGAAGCCCAGTGTGCACTGTTTTGTTTTTGCTTGTAGTTAAATCAACCATGCCGCCTAAGTAACCGTTGTGTTAGGAATTTTGGATTTTTTTACACTTGTTTTCAGATTGCTGTGCCTCCCCGAATTTTGTGACTCTTTGTGTTCGAATTGGTGTGGCTCCCCTTTTTTAAGTATGCGATTAGTGTCTAAGTGTGCAATTTGTGAACCTAGGAGATGCAAGCGGGACGCTTGGACCTAGGTGGGGGGCATTGACACGGGACTAAACGTCCTGTGTCGTACTCTTCCACCTGCCAGGCATCACGTAGCCCGCAGGTTTTCCCAACCGACTCAGCGGACCTGGTCCCGACTCAGCAGGACCGAGCCAGGGTCGCTGAGTCACCACTTTGTTTCCCAACAGACTCAGCGAGCCTGGTCCCGAGTCACCAGAGTCGGACCGGAATCGCTGAGGTCGGCATCCCCCAAGTAAAGTACAAAAAGGGCCCCAGCAGAGTAAGAAGGAGAGAAGAGTTCAAGACTCATAGCGAGTAGAGGGTCCAGACGTAGAGAAACAGAGGAAGAGTAGGGCCCAGTCTGTACAACAGTGGTCGTGTTAAATACACTTGGGTGTAAAAAGAAGTCACTTGCCATTTACTAAAGTGACAATATGAATAGTATTTGCTCAGTGAATTTAAATAACCGACATATATAAGGACGCTACAACACTTAATTTGAATATTATATATTAAGAGTGGGCGGTTGCCACGGGGCAAATTGGCATTGACGGCCAAAAGAGAGGATGGTGGAGCGAAGTCGCACATTTCCAGCGAGTCCGGACTTCCATTCCTGGATTCTTCTTCTTCACTGTGGAATTGTCTTTCTTCTACGTCATCCATAGGCAAATATTCTGCATTTCTATTAGCGATTCTTTTGCCTTTCCCGCTTTTCACTTTCGCAGTGGCATCTTCGTAATTTTCTAAATAATCGTAACATTAGTAGTCTAATGTGAACCGTTTAATTGGAAGCAACTTTTAGTTATAAATTTACCATGGGTTGACACTAACTCAAATGAATAACTCGGCCAAGTTCGATTGTAAACTGCTCTAGTTCTCACCGCGTTATCCAATTAACTTGTAACAAACTTTGGGTAAAAACATTTACCGTCGATAAGCCAACTGCTTGACACAATTACTTTTGCTTTACTTTTCCCGTTTCCAGAGTAATTACGTTAAAACGCCCCATGGTTTTCCAGTTCACTGTGGCAAATGGCTAACAAGTCTGAAATATTCGAAAAAGCAAGTGTACCAACTGGGGTGTCCCACATCATTTGGGAAAAGAAGTCGGCGAATCACAGGAGCTTTTAGGTCCGGTTAATTCCGTCTGCTGAAATTCAGTGTTGGCTTGCGCCTGCTGTTGGCTTCCGCCAACAATGAAATTCAGCCGACCGAATGACATCTCTAAGCAAGTCTACTTATCGATTGGTGCAGGTTTTATAGATTATTTAAAGAAAAGATAGTCTAAGACATTACCTGGCAATTGTAGCAGAAAACGACAAGTTCTGTTTTGAGGTAAGTAAGTTGAACAAATATACCTTTACCAAACGAACGTTCAAATATGGCGGGGTCTACTATTATTCTGTACGGAATACCTGGGCTAGATAAATTCTAAGCTGTTCGAGGCACTTTCGTGATCTCCTGTAAAACGTAATAGCAGTACTATTATTTATACGTTTAATCTTATTCATAGGCTATTTAAACATCTTTACGGTGTATAGTAGTAGCGTAACGAGGGTGGGACACAAGGGCACGTCCAGACACTTGAGCCCTTTTCCAATGAGGGAACAACTGTGCCTGTGCCGCGACGTTTGTTTACACTGTGCGTCATTGAACACGATTGTGCGGCACAAGTCCAGTTTATATTATTCTTTTCCGTCTTCTTCTGTGCCTGACCGCTGGAATGCTCTGTTCGTTGGATTGTGCGTCTAGTGATGTTAACACAACAGTAAGAGTTAGTGAAAGTTTGGAGACTCCTTGTGAAAATAATATTATTGACAGCCTCCCTGATGCTGAAGAAAATTATGCCGATTTGGAAAACGAGAGAAGCGGTGTGGAAAAAGAAATAATCTTGTACAATTGTTAGGCAATTAATTTTGGGAACATGGAATATGTGCGTTAAATTGCTGTATTTTTCTTGCATTACACCATGCTGGAACTCCGCTATTCGGAGTCGGAGCTGCGTTGTCTTTTCTTCCATTTTTCGTCATGTTTTTTATTGCGTTAACCAAATCCTTGCAAATGCTCAGTTCCTGCTGTTCGAGCTCGCGTCTCTCTCTCTCTCTCTCTCTCTCTCTCTCTCCGGCTTCAATTTTCTCGATGCGTTCCTAGATATTAAGTTATTAGATTTCTTAAGCGTTTTCCGGTGTTACCTTTATCATATTCATTTTCCTTTCTTCACTGTCCTTTAACTCTTCCAGAATCTTCGTTGGATTAGCATTCTGATCGTTGCAGCGCTGCTTCTTTCTTGCCCGCGAAGTGGATGCCAGGTATTCGTCTTCCTCTTCACGTGCTTGTGTGTCTTCTGAATTCGGGACTCGTACTTCAGGAAGCAGTGAGTCCGACAATGCTACTGGGGATATATTATGATTTTCTCCTGAAAGTGAACATAGAAATACATTAGTATGTTTTAAATTATTTAATTAATTTAGAAACTTACCCCAAAAAAGCGTGTATTTCTTCGTAATACAGCGTAGGGGCAATGTGACCATTTCCTGTCTGGTTTTTTTATTTGTCGACAAATGAAGAGTACAGTGCTTCATCTTCCTCCATTGGGCATCGACCTTCATCCAGGCGTTATCCGAGTGCGGTAGCTTAATTCCTTCATTCCTTAGCTCATGCAGCACTGCTGTCCAGAAGACGTGCCTCCACGTCTTCTTATCTTCCAATTCGCGACGTCTTCTCGTCAGAATGGCTATAAGTTTCAGGCGCGCTTCCTGGTCCTTCATTTTTGCCTCTTTGGTCCTCTTGTTGGTCCAAAGCTCGTCTTCTTGGGCTTGTTTCTCACGCAGTGAATCTAAATGCGTTCGGTTGTCTTCAGTTCCGACGACTTGACTCCGGTCAGGGAAAATATTCGTGTCAATTTCGTCTTCCAACTCTTCTACCCGAAGGTTCGAAGGCACCGTAACAATCGGTACTCGCAAATTACGGGACGTTCATAAAGTAAAATATATGAAACTATCGTGTTGAAGTATCAATTAACGTTTAACTTACCATCAGTCAGATGAACTTCAAATATGTAGCTCTCTTTGCCATGCTTGACAACAGTTCCGTGCTCAAAAATATCTTCGAGGTGAAAAATTTCCATTGAAAAGGTATGTACTCTGAACTAAGAACTTGACTCCGTCGATTAATACTGAAATACAATATATTGAAGACAAAACATCCTTATATACGTATACGCAAGAGTATACATCCCTTCACAAATTCTCCTTGTTTGTCCGTAGGGGCATCTTTCTTTAATTTTAATTACGTTTTAATTATTTAATTACAAGTACTACAACGTTCTACGAAACACAATTTTTCACATCCTTTTCCAGTCTTCTTGGTATTGATAGTAAGATTTGCTATACTACTTTACTAAGGGTATCCGCTAGAACTTTCGCCTCATTCATATAAACGCGCCAGTAAAGAGACGAACAAAACGCGCGAACAATTTTTTTCTGTTCCTGCGGTTGGAAGAGATACTGGAGGCACAGCACAGTTGTTCCCTCACTGAAACAAAATTGTTCCGCACAGAACCACGAACAACGTTGCTGGAACAGGCTGTTCCTCGCACATCATTCGCACAGCACAGTTGTTCGCTCATTGGAAAAGGGCTATAGTACAAAATTCGTACAGGCGGCGTTTTAAATACAGTTGATTTTTATGTTCAATTATACAACAGAAAATCAACTTCAAAGAAAGTCTAAAATTGCTTTGTGATTATGTTCTCAAAACATATCCCGTAAATTTTTTTTATTTTTTAATTGAAAGTTTTTCATTCGTAAACTTTAAACAAGATGAGATTTGCAATAATACCAAAAATATTAAATCATCGAAAACACAAACAGAATGAAGAATTGTTCTTGCTTAGAAATTCTTGTTGCGTTTCCATACTTCAGGTTTTCGAGGATTCTGCTTCGCACGTGCCACGCTTTTCGAATCTTGCTTTTTCTCTAGCCCTACATGCTATCCCTCTCACTTTCTGGCAGAAAGCTAAAGATGAGCGCGTGAAGGGGGAAGAAATAACCCAAAGCATACATAAACTCAAATGCCTTTCCTTTATAAGGGACATGTGGACCTTGAACAGATCAGCCCGTCGGCTGGTATAACCTGTAGTTAAAAGTTAGTTAGGTCTTACTATATAAATGTTTGTCCAAAGAAACTGACAGGGAAGGAGGCTTTCGTGCACGACAAGCTATATCGCGTCTGTTTCGTGGGATAAACTTAAAATACGTCAAAGGGCATCTATATCCATAACTTCGATAAAAAATTCGAATGACTGTTATATAATTATTATCGAAACAATCGTCATTTGTCGTTATCGTGTTAAACGATAAAAGTTTACAAGTTTCGTTACAAAGTGTGTTGTTGTGGTGGGGCGCCTATTTTGCATTGCCCTGAACGCCGTTAAACCTCTCTATGCTACTGATAATCAACGATCAACTTTGTATTTCGACTTTATGATAATTACGAATCTACGATTTTGTACAAATTCTTCTTTTGCATCTTCTTATGTTTTGTATAGTATCAATATTTCTTTTTTAAAAGTCCTTTTTCCAATGGGTATATCGTAGGACTCGTTGATGCAACTCACTTTTCTTTTTGAACGCTCTCAGCTTCGTTGTGCGCATTCGCGCAAATTCGCGTGCATTTATGGTTGTTAGAAATCAGAACATTTCTTTCAATACGAATAGGAATTTCTATAGTAGCAGATAAGGAAATCAACAAGAATACTTCAGCCTCGAATAATTAAACTGATACATGAAATTTCTCCATGTGTATTTCACAGTGTAAGGGGTTTTCGATGTGTAACAAAGGAGGAAGGGGTAGCTGCTGTTATTGACTCGTAAGGAAAGTTACCAACCTATTTCTTATTACTGTACTATTGTACGATGTAACCATTTACTTGAACTAATCGTACACTGTTGTAATTAATAATTTAATATTTGCATATTATTTACTAGATAAAAATCATTTTAAGATTCCTACACTATAGGCTTTACGTTTTACTAAAAATTTAGAGGACGCACAATCATCTATTAAGTTTCTATCTGATTTTCGAAAACATTTTTTTAAACGATGCAGTTGCATAGCTCGTAGATGGCTCTGGCCTTTTGTGCATTGTATTAGACTATTTCGTAGAATTACTGTCAAAGCTTTCAACATATTGTTAGTTATTTGCTACTGATCTTAAAAGCAAATAGCATGCAAATTTTTTAGTGTACCCACGACAATCAGAAAAATTAAAAAGGACTACATTTTCTTATGAACTGAGAAATTGTATTCCACCTAATATAAGACCACTTCGTGTTTGTTCTCTTCTCGTGAACACTTTTTCAGTAACTAGATGTCTGTATCTACTAGCTCCGTATTTTTACAACCCCAAGTTTTCAGTTATTCGAGGAGTCATAAATGTTGTTGGTGGTGGTGGTGTTTTAAGACGAACCGTGTCGCGAAGCGATAATTATCGTCTTCGGCTTTCGTAGTCGTTGTTCATGGTTAATTTTGACTAGACATTATTTGGTGTTGACAATTTTCGTATGAGCAATGTACCGCATCAGTGCGTTCTGAATAAAATATTGTTCATCACCGGACCTTTCTCCAAATCCTAAAATTTCGTCCACGGTATTGGGTATGTTTCTCCTGCGAAGCTTGTCGAATAAAATCCTCCTTTCAGATATTTTTGCTCGGCATTCCATGATTATATGTCGTACGATTTCCTCGCTCTCTTCCCAGCTCCTGCACGTGGCGTCTTCTCTTAGTTTGAATCTGTGGAGCCAGGTCCCAATTTTCCCATGACCGCATCTTAGCCTTAGCACCTCTACCGCCATTCTTCTTTTGTTTATTCTTCTCCACTTGTTCGTGTTTAGTTGTTCAGTTTTAAGGATTACTTTTTGGGTTTCACTGTTTTTCAAATCTGTTAAAAACTTCATTTCCATCCGTTTTTTGGTCACAGTCATTATTTCGTGCCTGGTCAGCTCGTTATTACAATATTTTGACCCGTCCGTGTAGATTTTCTTAAAAGCGTGATTTCTGTTAATGGTCCCCGTTGAGTTCAATCCTTCAATGTTTGTTCTTAATTTTACTGGCTCGAAGTCCCATGGGGCTATAAAATTCTCGAACACGTCTCCTTCCGTGGGCTTCGGCAGGTCTAGCCTTCTTCTTATTTCCTCATAATTTCGACTGAAAACTGTGTTCATTTTAGCCAAGTCTTGCACTATTAAGTCTTTCTTATGGCACTCGATCATTCTATTCATTTAGTTTTGTCTTAGAATAATTCTCCTTTTGTGTAATGGAAGCACTCCCGCTGTACATAGGAGGACCCCGATTGGTGTCGTTTTTGTTGCTCCCAGTATAATTCTTAAGCCTGTTTTTTTTGTTTATGGTTTGACTCTTTTCTGATCGGTGAACTGTGACCTGGGGGCAGAAGTCGACCTAGTGTGCAATTTATGTTTTTTGGTTGGTAGTCCCAGGTCACGGTTGGTACCTCCCCTATCCGCCTTGCTCGCTCTCTCGTGTGTTAGACGGCAAGGTGATCTGACGTGTTCTGTTGACCAAGCCAATGCTATCCTTCGTTATAAAAACCATCCTGCCAACCGTAAGTCAAAAACTTCAATTATCTACTCCCTTTTTGGCCAATACAAAAGCTCCCGTGAATTTGGTTTCCCAATTATTCTTCCAAATCTCTTCAAATTTACAAAGTGGTCCTCCGAGCCGGATTATACCCCAATAGTCCCTGTCCCACGCGGTCTCTTTACCGTAAGCTACGCCGTAGCCCCCTGCTCTCTCGTAACCAAATTCACCCGCTTTACGTGGTTTTTTTCCTGATCCTTCCCTTGATTCTAACAACTGTGCTCATCTTTGGCAGGTTTATCTCACCGAGAGCCTCCCACGTGCTTCCCAAGCACACTCCCTTGCGTCCCAACCCGAATCTTCTCATTTACTGAGAGCCTCCCACGTGCTTCCCAAGCATACTCCCTTGCGTCCCAACTCGAATCGTCGCACTCCCTGAACTTCTCCGTCTTCGTTTAACAGCAATTGTTCCAAGTTTCTCCCCACTCCCTTGCAATTCCCGAACCCACCATGGCCACCTCACCTGTGGGCGAATACCCTTTTTGCACCCTTGCGGTTTGGCGAGAGTCTCAGGACTCAGATATTCAACACCCTTCAGAAAATCCAACACTTCATCGACGGCTGTGATGCGTCACACCTCGAAATCCTACTCCCCTTTCTATGTGAGACGTCATTATGAAGAAATTCATAATGACGTCATTATGAAGAATCATATCGTCATTATGAAGAAATTCACAACGAATATTTCTCCAAGGACGGCGAAAGCTTGCCTCTCCCTGAACTCCAAACCCTCATGACCCTCTTCTTGTACGATCTCGAAGCTTACTTCTATGGGAAGACGCAGGCCGAGAGGGTGATCGGCTACGCTCGTCGGTGCCTAAGCCCTACCCTTGAGGCTCTTCCTGTCCCTTCTGCTCCCCCTCTGGACGAACCTCGCTCGACCACTCCCGATCCCCTCACAGTACGGTCTCCCGATCTAACTACTACCAGCCCTCTCGCTCCAACTCCCTACATTTCCCCGAATTTCCATCTCCCCAAACATAGAGTTACCCAGGTTCGATGGAAACATCCACGAGTTGCAGGAGTTCTGGGATCTGTTCGACTCAGCCATCCACAGTAGTTCCAGCTTACGGCCCGTGGAAAAAATGGCTTATTTGCGCTCTTGTCTTAGAGGTGATGCCCTGAATGCCATCCGTTCCCTTTCTTTGACCTCTCAGAATTACGACTACGCTGTCCACACTCTTGCCGATCGCTTTGGCAAACCAGATATTCTCGTCCCTACTCGTATGCTAACGACGTTACGGGCCTCGGCCGGTTGTACGACTCGTCTTACGACCACATGCAAGCTCTCCAAAACTTGCAAGTCTCCCCTTCCTCCTACAGCCCCATGTTCGCTGCATCCCTGCTTTCCAAGCTTCTGTCTGATTTGTCAGTCGAATACAACCGCCGAACCCATGGAGCTTTGAGCCTTGAAACCCTCCTAAACTTTCTACGTACTGAAGTTGAATCCCTTGAAAGTCTGCGCCACTTAAGTCGCGAAAAGAAAGTCCCGACCCCGACTCAGAGGCGAAATCTTTTAGCATTGCCTACGACGACGGCGTTAACTGTTGCTCTTCCGTCTGCCAAGGGTTCGGTAACAACCGTTTGCCCAATTTGCACCTCATCTGACCATCGCGTGACTGGCTGCCCATTTTCCATTATGGAACGCCGAGAGGCCCTTAAGAGGAACGCCCGATGCTTCAACTGCTTGGAAAGAGGTCACCTAGCTACAAATTGTCCCATGGCGCACAGCAAGTGTCGCAAATGTAATGGCACTCACCACACCAGTATCTGTCAAACTGCCACAGATCTCCACTCCGCACCTAAGGCTTTACCGCCCACAACTGTTGCCCTCTATAATGTCGAATCGGCAGAGGGTTTGGCTTTGCAGACGGCGTTTGTTAAAGTACAAGGTCCGCATCAAACGGAATAGATCAGGTGCATATTCGATAGCGGAAGCCAAAGAAGCTATATCGCCCAGCACCTTTCCAAAGGCCTCCATCTTGACCGTAGTAAGAAGGAGACCATCTCCGTAAGGACATTCGCGTCCACGCTTGGATTTACGATTGACAGCTCCTGCGTCAGGTTCACACTTAGCAGCTTCCTTTGGCGAAACTTAATCAATATGAAAGCCCTGGAAATCCCCTTCATTTGCCACACGATTCCTGTATGGAACTCGGAAGACTTGACGCGAACCTTCCCTGAACGTTGCTTCCCCCTTGCAGACCCCTCCCCTGCCGAAGACCATCGCCCTATCGAACTCCTCATTGAGGCCGACGTGTATTGGGATATCTTAACTGGGGAAACCAAGCGAATCCCCAGTGGTCCCGTACTAAGTAATAGCCTCTTCGGTTGGCTGTTGCTTGGACCAGTAGCCAGGCCCAAAACCCCCGACCGTAACGCTTCCTTCACACTCCTTACGGAAGGGAATTACGAGCCCAATCTCAACCCATTCTCGAACTTAGAGAGTATTGGCGTTAGCCAAGAAGAACCCCGTCCCAAAGGCGAAGACCCTTCTCACGACCGAACAAAACAGTACCTTACCTTCGACGGGAAGCGCTACTCCCTTAGCCTCCCTTGGAAGGAACCTCAAGTCGGGTTGCCTGACAACTTCAACTTATCAACTACCCGCGTTGCATCCACACTAACTAGACTTCGTAAAAACCCAGGCCTTTTGTCCACGTATGCGTCCATTATCCAAGATTACCTTTCTAAGGATTTTATCGAATTGGTTCGTCTTCCCTCCCCGACCATTCATTACCTCCCTAACCACCCAGTCATCCGATTAAATAAGACCACTACGAAGGTACGAATAGTCTTCTATGGATCGGCCAAGGTACCTGATCACCCTTCCTTCAATGACTGCCTCGGGTCAGGGCCGAATTTAACCCCCGAGATCCTAGAGATTTTACTGCGGTTTCGGACCGTTAAATACCCAATAATTGGGGATATCCAAGAGGCCTTCCCTCAAATCGGAATCCACGAGGAAGATCGCGATGCTCTCCGCTTCCTCTGGACAACTGACCCCTCCAGTCCGACCGGCGATCTGCCCGTCTACCGATGGCGTCGTGTACCCTTCGGACTGACATGCAGCCCGGCCTTACTTGCCATCACTATTCACGATAACCTTCATCGGTCGGAGACATCGCATCCTCACACTATTGCCCTTCTCCAGTCAAATACCTACGTGGACGACGTCTTCCTTGGCGGAGCCACCCTCGAAGAAGCGCTCAACTCGGCTGTCGCAAAGCTAATTTTTGAAGAAGCCGGAATGAATTTGCGCAAATTCAGAACAGCGAACTCAACGCTTCAAGCCCTATTATCCGAAACTCTAGGTGAAGCATTCGTCCAATTTGCCGAAAAGAACTTTTCGTCAGACACACCCAGCAAGGTTTTAGGTCTGCGCTGGAACTTGGATGAAGACGCATTTCACTTCGACTCGTCACCGCTAATAGAGTACCATGCCAAGGTTCCCTTCCATACAGAAAAGAGTCGTCTTGAAGTTGATCGCACGATTGTTTGATCCCCTAGGTCTCCTTGGGCCTATTACCCTCTCCGCAAAATTTCTGATGCAAACTCTCTGGTTGCTTGGTATTGCTTGGGATGATCCCCTTCCCCCGCCACTCGTCAAGGATGTTAAGACTTGGGTCCAAGACCTCTCATTTTTACGTCCCTATCTATCCCTCGTTTTGTCGATCACTCCTCTCCTTACTCTCAAATCCATATTTTTTCAGATGCCTCCAAGAAGGGGTATGCTACTGTCGCTTACCTCCGTACTCGGCACGAACACACAGTACGCGTGTACCTTCTTGGGAGCAAGACCCGGGTCTCTCCGTTGAAGCGCGTCACTACTCCACGTTTGGAATTGCTGGGAGCCTTGCTATCTGCCCGATTTAGCCAGTATCTCAAACGTGCGCTTCGTTCGCAGCTTGGCATGGACCTGCAGTTTGTCTTTTGGACTGATTCCTTAGCAGCACTTGGTTGGATTAGAGGTCCACCTCACAAATGGAAGACCTTTATCGCAAACCGCGTGGAAGAAATCCAAAACTGCAGCCCACCCTCAAGCTGGAGGTACTGTCCGTGATCTGAAAACCCCGCTGATGTTGCTTCACAGGGGGAGCGTGTCTCTAACCTGATTACTCATCCCAATTGGTGGCAAGGACCTTCCTTTCTCTATAATCCAGAAGACAATTGGCCTGTTCAACCACTCATCCACCCTGATCTCCCAATCCTCATGAAGAACGAAACTAAGAACTGCTTAATCGCTATGCCAGCAGTCTTGGTCGTCGAACCGTCAATGATTCCCTTTTGATAAATGAAGCTCTTACCCCAGACTGGTCAGAGTCGTCGCCTGGATCTTGCGCTTTCGGCACATTTTTCTGCTGGTAGACAATGGGCAAGCTGGGCCTTTAACTACTGATGAGATAAAGGCTGCCGAATTAGCCTGCATTCGCAACGCACAGAAAACTGCGTTCGCATTGGAGATTGACGAATTGGGCCGCCGTTCTTCTGTACCTAAATCGTCTTCCCTCCGTCATTTAAACCCCACCATTGACCCTGACACGGGCCTGTTGATCGTAGCTGGTCGCTTGCGATTCGTAACCCTTCCCAACTTTAACAGTCGTCCAATTCTTCTTCCCACCCAGCATCCCATCACGACTCTCATAGTAAGACACCACCACATTCTCAACTGTCACAGCGGTGTACGACACACCCTAACTTCGGTTCGTTCAGTGTTCTGGGTCCCTCGCGGAAAACAGCTAGTCAAGGCTATACTGCATCGTTGCTCTACCTGCAAACGTCTCGACTCCCGCCCGTTTTCGGAACCCATCGCCCCTCTCCCCGTTGATCATACAACTCCTACCACACCATTTGATACCTACGGGGTCGACTTCGCCGGACGTCTTCTGGTGAAAACCGGAACGGAGCATACCAAGAATTATATCTGTCTCTTCACTTGCGCCACCACTCGGTCACTTCATCTTGAATTGGTCTCCGACCTAAGCATTCCGGTCTTCCTTCTGGCTTTTACAAGGTTCATTTCCCGCCGTGGAATACCGTCAACGATGTACTCGGACAATGCGCTCACCTTTAAACGCGGTTAGCGCGACCTCCCAAAGCTTAATCGTATTATACATAATTCCGAAGCCCTTAACTTCTTTTCGGGCCTCCGTGTTAATTGGAAGTTCCCCGCAGAACGAGCTCCATGGTAGTGGGGATTTTACGAGCGGTTGGTAAGGTCTGTCAAGCAGTCCTTGAAAAAGGTGATCGGGAAATCCAGTCTTTCGGCAGAGGAGCTACACACCGTCCTAACTGAGATAGAAGCCTGCGTCAACTCGCGCCCTCTCACGACTCTGTCTGATCACCCGGCTAGATTGAGTTACTGACTCCCAGCAACTTCTCTATCGGAAAACGCTTAAATCAGTTGCCAACCCTAATGCCTATCTCAGATCCTCCGTCCGAGGAAGCCGCCTTAAATATCGAGAGTATCTCTTGGACCAATTCTGGAAGAGATGCGTCAAGGAGTACCTTCCGGAGCTATGGAGTGCTCGTGGAAGTAGCAACCCGACCCGAACCGCAAAGGTTGGGGAGGTCGTCGTTGTACGCGAAGACGCCCTGAAACGCCATCAATGGAAGCTCGGCCTAGTCACGGAACTGTTCCCCGGACGCGACGGACGTTCCCGTGCTGCAGCCGTAAGTATGAAGGATGGACTTATTAGACGTTCGTGGTGGCACCTAAGCCTCATGATACAAACAAAATTCGCATCTGTGTGGACATGAAGGCGCCGAAAGCAGCCATTAGGCGCGAACGGCACATTATGCCAACGCTGGACGAAATCATATCCGACTTAACAGGATCCACCGTCTTTTCAAAACTAGACCTCGCGCATTGCTGCCGTCAATTGGAGCTATACACAAACAGCCGTTTTATAAGGCTCTCTCAGACAGACTTTTCTTCCTGTCACTTTCCGTTTTCTATGCCCGCAAGGTAGGAAAAACGCCGGTTTCCCGAGTCAGGAAAACATGAACCCCAAAAGAAGCTTTCCGTAAGACGTGCAAGTAAGCAGCCAATCAGGATTTGGCGCACTTTTTCTACCCACTCATGCAAACAAGCAAACGGGCGCTCGCTTCGAATGTAGGATTTCATAAAACGTTCTGATCAGCAGTCAAGTGATATGAAATGTAAATATAATTTGGGTTAAAGAACTAAAATACATAAAATTATAACATCCTACTGATTTCAGAAATATTGGTCCCCATTATAATATAAAAACCTGGTTTCCGTCGACTATCAAGTAAAAAGATAGAATTATATCTTGACCTTTGACCTATTGATCTCACACCTATTGACCGATGAATTACTGAGGCCACTCCTACGGTTCGTTTGATACACATGAGCAAACCACTGCATATAAATTATCTGAGGCATAGGTAACTGTCATTGTAGCTATCTTGTGCGGCCATCTGATCCTTGTGTGTCGTGGCGGGAATTTTCATATAATTATCATATAATTATATGAAAATTCCCGCCACGACACACAAGAAATTCCTGCCTCGACAAATTTTCATATAATTATGTTTGCACCATTGTTCGACTTTTCTGCTGGCTTCCTTCATCTTGTCCATGGCTATCTCTAAACTTTACCCTACCGTCCAAAGTCCTGAATCGTCCGCGAATAAAGATGTTGTAACGTCTCTCGTGTCATTTGGGAAATCGGCCATCATTATATTAAATAGCCACGGGCTGAGTACCGAGCCTTGCGGTATTCCCCGTAGTAGCTCTCTTTTATCCGATATTGTTCCTTGTACCCGTACTTCCATCGTTCTCTCGGTTAAATCGCTTCTTAATACCCCTAGTATTCTGCCCCTTACTCTGTTTCCTAGTTTCTGTAATAGTCTCTCGATCCACACGGAGTCGTAAGCCGCTGTCAAGTCTAAAAACAGAGCGATCTGTGTTTCCCCTTTTTCATATGCGCGGTTTGCGTCGCTGGTCAGCCACTTCGGTTGGTCCAGCGTGCTTCGACCTGTTCTAAAACCCGACTGAGACGGCGAGAACCAGTTATGTTTTTCAGCAGCCCAATTTAACCGTTTCATTAACATTCTCTCGAATACCTTGGCCAAACATAATAAAAGTGATATGGGTCTGTATGACTTGACTTCCTCGGGGTCTTGGTTTGGTTTCAGTATTGGTATAGGGCTTGTCCCAAATAGGGTTTGCAGTCCTTCTCCGCCAGGGTTGCCACTGTAACATAAAATTCAAGGCTTGGCAATAAACCCCGCCTACCATGGTCCCTTTTGTTTTTGTTTACCAGACATCAACAGTGGCGTGCTTCACTTGTCTGTATGGCCATTCGTTAAACAAGAGTCCAAAATGCCGAAATGTTCTTTAAAATTGCTGTGATAAACGTTTTATACAACATTTCGGCATTTCGCACTCTTCTTTAACTAAATATAATACAGACAAGTGAAGCATGCCACTGTTGATGTCTGGTAAACAAAAAACAAAAGTGACCATGGTAAGCGGGGTTTATTGCCAAGCCTTGAGTTTCATTTTACAGTGGCAACCCTGGCGGAGAAGGACTGCAAAACCTATTTGGGACAAGCCCTATAATGAGCGCGTTTTTCCATTCTTCGGGCACTGTTCCGCATTCTGTCGCGTAGTTCAAAATTTCTAGTAGTGCTTTTCTTCAGTTGTCGGGTAATTGAGCTATTATGTTGAAATGCACCATGTCTTTCGCTTGACTCTTCTTAGGTGGTGCCTTTAAAACATTATCCATTTCCCACTTTGTAAAAGGCTTATCTAAATTGAATTCATTGCTGGTTTCGTTTATCATTCGTTGTATGTCTACTGTATGGTTGCCGACTCTACTCCTGAGGTGTCTTCTTGCGGTTGTTTCCTTTGAATCTCCGCGAAGTGCCACACACAAATTTCAACTTTTACCCTGTCGTTCTCAATCTTTTGTCCATTGTGCTTTATCGTTACTTCTCTGTGGGTTCTGTTTAAGCCTTACATTTTTCATTGGTGTCTCCACGCCTATCGTTTCCACCGTTTTCACCCAGTGTTCCCTCTTTGTTTTCTGTGTTGTCTTCTTGGTTTTGGCCTTTGCCATTTTGTATTCTATTACGTTTTCTGGTGTTTGGCTGTTCTTAAATATCCTATATCTCTTTCTGCACTGGCTGATCGCTTCGCTACACTTTTCATCCCACCATGGTTTGCGAATTTTCTTAGTTGTTTCTGTGTTTTTGGGGGAGTCTTTTAGGGGTATATGTTTCTCACTGATCTCTATCAGCTCCGTTACGAATTTCTGGTATCGTTCTTGTACCCTTTCCATAGCTGTTCTTTCTCCTATATCGCTATCTGCATTTCATTTAACCAATCGCACCAATTCGCCCGTTTGAAGTTCCATTGTGGTGTTCTTCCTGTATTTTTTCGTCCTGCTCTCCCTTGAATTTCTATTACCATGGGTAGATGATCACTTTGGAGCATGGGCCCTGCAGTCACTGATAATTTCTCGTACACCTGTGGTGACGCGAAGCACAGGTCTATCGTAGACGTGGTCCCCCTTACCGTAACGCATATTCCTAAACCGCGCGGTGTTGCTAGAATAAGTTGCTCCCATTCCTCCGTAAAAGTAAAAAGAACATTGCCCCTAGTGTCGTTAAAGTTTTTCCCGTTCCAAAAATGGTGGTGCGAATTAAAATCCCCAAAGAATAAAATGATTTTACCCATCCTATTTGCGAGAGGCAAAATTTATATTCCTTTCTAGTTATTTTAGGGGCGTTCTGTGCCGTTTTGACGTGTAGAGAGATTCCCATTAAAAATAGATCGGCGGAATCCCGTTTGATTTTGACACAGCCTATTTCCAGGACTCCAATGTTGTGTTCTTTTAGTTGGACCCATTCAACATCTATGCAATCTTTTACAAAAAAGACCGATCCGCCTCCTCTTTTCCCTTCTCTGTCCTTTCTAAAACTCCGATAGCCCGTAATTTTCGCCGAATTTTTCTTCTTGAGCAAGCTTTCGCAGATGAATATTAAATCGGGTTTTTTTTACTTCGCTCAGAAACGCGCACAACCCGCTCAGAAGAGGAGTGAGGCTTCGTGCGTTCCATGCTATGACCTTTAGGTCGTCAGCCATTCGAGCAGGGATTCAATCAAACCATCAGTTGTTAGCATCGCCTTTCCGCGCTTGATTATTTCTTGAATCTTTTTATCCCAACTGCCTTCTTTCAGAGGAATAGGGATACACTTGGCCGCCAACCCTTTTACTAGTCCCCAAAAGCCATTGTCTTTTTGTCCTGGTGTTGCCCCAGCTGGTACAGTAGGTTGTGCAATTCTACTCCTCCGTCTTCTGCTTTCTTCTCCGTCCACCTTATTTTCTGTTCCCTTGCTCGTCTCTATTTTCTTTGCGGGATCGGTTATCGCTGTCTTAGTCGCCCCCGTCACCGCGTCTCTATAGTGCGTCGCCTGCGATTTAACATTTTCAAACGTCGCTTCATTACTAGTGGGTTTTGGTACTGATGGTGCGTGTACCAACTTTTGCTGCTGTTTTCCTTCTCGCGGTGTGATGCCCCTGCTGCCTTTAGAAAGAACTCACAGCCTGAGTCCGCTGCCGAGTGCTCCTTCCGGCAATTCGCGCAGTGAGGTTTCATTCCCTGTTGCTTCCTGATGCAATGTTCTTTCCGGTGGTCTTCGCCACAGAATCCGCATCGTTGTTTAGCTGTACACACAGAGCTAACGTGTCCGAACGTTTGACACCTGTAGCATCTTATTGGCTTTGGTTGGAAGGGGTGCACAGGAATCTTGAAGCATCCAATTTCCAATTGGCTTGGTAAAATCTCCACGTCGAACATGATGTGATACGCGTCAGTTGCAATCCTTTCTTTTACTCCATTTCTAGAATCCCTTAGAGAGAATAAAGGTCTAACCGCGTACACATTCTTAATTCCCTGACCGATGATCTCTTCTTTGCTAGTACCCCACATCCTGATCAAACCACGTTTGAGCCTTAGCGGCTTTGCCATCCGCATTTCTACCTTTCAGGTTCCAAAACGCTCCTTTTTTAGCAGCTTTTTAACGATGCTCTCTTGCTTGGTGAAGAAAAGGATTTCTTCCCCTGTGGTGACCTTGAGGTCCACTCCTCTCAAGTTTAGTGTTTGCATTGCCCTGCTCAATTCAAACAGGCTAACATTTTTGAAGATTTTCTCTTCATTACCAATCATTTTCGCTATCACAGACCTCGTCTCTTGTTTCTGTTCTCCAACTGTCTCTTGTTGCTGTTGTTCGACCGTCTCTTGTTGTTTTCCTACCACCGTCTCAATCTCCTCCTCTGAGCTTGAACTCGACGTATATATAGGGCCCGCACTTCTCGTTCTTTTCCCTCCTGTCTTTCTCCCACCTGCTGCGTCACCTCTTCGAACGATGCTTTCCTTCTTTTCGGAGGCCTTCCCCTGCCCCGTTTCGTTTTCAACTGCGTAAACCCCTCTTCGTCCTCTTTCGTTTGATCTTCGTCCCTTTTTCCCCGGTATCCGCAATCCCTTCTTCCGTGCAAATCTCCTCCTCCTCTTCCTCCCTCTCTACCCCTTTTCCCCTCATTAGCCTACGTGTAATATTTCCACCGCCGATACGGTGAAACTCAGAAAACATCCGTAGCTTTTTTCTGTAAACCTAACTGTAAGTAATAGATAACTAAGTTACTAGAAAAAATTATTTAAGGCCACGGGGAAGCCAAACCTGTCACCGATAGGTGGCACCCTGAACTCCATGGGTTTTCGCTATACTTGTCAGTTTATTTACAAAAATTTTTGCTGACGATAACTCCAAAACTGCTAGTCTGATGGTGATAATTTTTACGTGGACATTTTTCTCACAAAATCTAGAGTGTGGTGTCGAGGAGTTTTTTTAAAAAAAAAATTCGTCTTCATAAAAAGCAGATAATTTTGCGGTAAACTTTGCATAATTTGAAAGAACATTTTGGAAAAAAACTCTTTCACACAACACTCTAGATTTTTTAGAGATTTATTAAAAACATAATTCATAATAACTGGACTAGCCGTTTTGGAGTTATCGTCCAAAAGATTTCCCCAGGTAAATTTCCATAAGCGCGTTAGCTCCCCCGTGGCCTTAAATAGAAATATTGAGACGATCTGTTCGTCGTTCCATGTACTGAGTTTTTTTTTGCTGTGATTGAGTTGAACAAATACATGGGAAGCCTAGTTCACTATGAATTTTCACTTTGATTACAATTTATTTTCCCCCCTTTTGCAGTAAAACACCGAAGCATATGTACAGTCATGAGCAAAAAAACTGGCCACCTTGAACCACAGAGGTCTAATTAGGCCTCTCGAGGCTGCTTTACCTTCATTAAGGCCCCGGTATACACAAACCCCTTATGGGCGAATAACATGGGAAGATTTCAGACACCATACTTTGAAAACGGTCAAAATGTCAAAGCTATTGTTTCGATAGTAAAGTTGCTATTAGTGATGACTAGTACACGACGTCGAGTTTTTGCGAAAAAAGAGTTTGATAAATTTGTAAACTTTGATTGAATGTGTGCTACTTTCTTATTATACAGAAAAATGGAAATCGGGCAATGTAGTGCACTAGCTCTCATTTTTTAAAGTTTTACGATAAAGAGAAAAAAGAGATCTGTTTGGTAGTTTTTGTGATATTGTGTATGATATTTCAAGGTTTTGTTTGATTTTATTATGCTTTACCGCTATCCAGAGTTTCTGTTTGACTTCGTTTTGCTTCTGTTATAAGTCACTTGAACAGACCTACCTTCTAAGAATAAAACCGTGTCCCTATCTTTATTTTTTAAAAATTTCGGAAGTTGTGTATACCGGGGCCTTAAGTAGCGAAAGAGATTAAACCAATCGGTTAAAAGGTGTATCTAGGCAAAGGAATGTTACAATGCAAAATAAGTGTAATCCATTATTGACAGTATAGAAGTTGCCTGTGGCTACTTTTTCAGCTCTTGCACTACCTAATGAAGGTTAATCAGCCTCGAGAGGCCTGATTAGACTTCTGTGGTTTTCTGTGTCTAGTTTTTTTGCTCATGACTGTACAAGGAAGTTGTTGGCGGACATAAGAAATAAAATGATCGCCAAAGAAGTCGATCAAATGATTGCAGAGATGCCAATCGATTTCGACGAATGCCTGGCAGACGACATTCTAGACGAAGAGAACTTCCATCTTAATATTTCGACAGTACAAGATGTTTAAGCAAACAATGTGTCCAAGGTCCCAGGAGATGGCGATGAAGAAGAGATTCCTGACAATTAGAGAAATGACAGTGTGCTGGAGGTCCTCGAAAATATGCTGATGAAACGATTTTTGCAGATGGCGACGGAGGCGATGACGCGTGGTCTGAAATCGATATATATGACGACAGTAGATCTTGCGATATGCTTTATGAATGCCCAACTGCAAATAGCGATAAGGGAAAATGAAGTCACGCGCGAAGAGCGATTGGTTTCTGCCATTGCCACATGGGTATTGCAGTGTCGCATACCGCGCTCCCACGTGGACAAATTACTACAAGCATTGCGCTTAGACGAAGCTTTGAATTTCTTACCGAAAGACCATAGATCGCTTCTCAATTCAATACGACGCGTAGATTTGACCGACTTGGCACCAGGAAAATAATATCATTTTAAACTGGAAGCGGGGCTAGTAAGAGCTATAGATAAAGTCGAGCTTTTTGAATTGCCCGCAACTCTAAAACTCCATGTAAATGTAGATGGGTTGCCAATGACCAAAAGTACGGGGCACTGCTTCTTACCCATATTGATTAGAGTTGCTAACGTACCAAAGTCTACTCCATTCGTTTGGGGTATATACTATGGAGAGCAGAAACCTAATGATTTTAATGCTCTTCTTAAATATTTCGTTGACGAAGCATGCGTAATAGAAAGGGAAGGCTTAAACGTTGAAGGGTTTAAATTTAAATTGAAAATAGAGGCTTTTGTTTGTGACGCCCCAGCATCCTCTTTAGTTAAGAGGGTTAAGTCGCAATGGGGGTATTTCTCCTGTCAGAAGTGTTCGACAAAAGGAGAACGTTTCGGTACAACTGGGGTGAACGAGAGAACAGTATCTCCTGAGCTGGACGCAAAACAGCGGTCAGATGTCTCATTTCGTAACAGAGGAACCGGAAGGTCAGATTCTATGCTTTCGAAGTCCTAATTGAAAAACATTAATATCTGCTTAAAGTGACTAACAAATATTATAAAAGTACCTCAGTGACGATGAAGAAGTCTCCCAGTGATTCTTTGAATATGAGGGCAAGCATCGGTAGGGCGCCATGTAAAATGCCATGATAAGTCTTTGTCACGGCGTTATAAATCTTAACTTGTTCCGTGATGTCGATCAGAGGTTTGCTAGTCGTCTTCTTCTCCAGCTTCTCTCTGGCGATTCTCCATATGAACCGCAACTCCTTCTTCATCTGTTGACCGCAGACATTAGGGCATCACGCTTACCTAGGAGTCTTCCCAGATGGGCGCTAAAGTACCTGTAATGAGAAATAATGGTAGTTAGTCCATCAGTTAAATAAAGCTTGAAATAATTTAGGAACGCGTTAATATACCTCAATTCAAACAGGAACGGGAACTCAAACTTAACAGTTTGGGATGAAACGCGCGGCTCTTCTTGCAGCAGTTTCCGCTGCGCCCAGTAAGTCTCCTCCATAAGCTGGGAATCTCTCGTTTCATTAGGTTGACATAATGCAAATTCGTTCCTCAAATGGATTTTCTTCGCCTCCTGAGTTTGTTCAGATTCACCCTCCGGTATTGCCGGGTCATAATCAATACAACCGTGAGTCAAAGATACAGGTTTTAGTTTCTTCCGATTATTCCCAAGACTACCATTATTCTTCGTCTTCCTATTTGTGTTCGCAATGCGTTCATAAATCGCTGATGTGTACGTATCGCAAATTTCGTAGCCGTCAGGGACACTTGGGTGTCCAGGAGGCGCGTCAAAAAATGTCAAAGGATATTTTGCGGTCATTTTCTTCACTATGACACGGATGCTTGCGGACGACGCTGTTACGGACTTGCTCTGTATTTCACACGCTATATCTCGAACTAATTGGCGTCTAACGCCACCGTCAAGAATACGTTGTCCCTTCGCACTGGCTTCATGAACTTGCGGGCTAAATTTATCCCAAGGTATTTCGAATTTTTCGTACCAATCCCTCTTCTGTGAACTGGGCTCTGAAAAAGCCGGGGTAGCATCACTAACGCTTAGTGAAGTGGAACATCATGCGAATAATTACCTCCTGCGACTGAGAAATGTGTTCTGATTTAAATTCTAAGTTCGGCTGCTAAATTAGCATTAACCTGTTTATTAACTAACAATAATTGACTTTCATGGTAAACTTTAAACTGAACTGCAAACAACAGCATCACCGTAATTGTAGGTAATGCAAAACTAGCAAGTAGAAGAGGGACGATGAAAACACGAAACATTATTTTAAAAAATACCACAACATGTTAAATTGTGTACTTACGTATAATCGCTGCCTTGTGCAGTTTCGCGCATTGAGTAAGTTTTAACGGAGGTGTTCAAACCTTCATGTCGTCAAGTGAAGTGCGCGTTTCCCAGTCCAGACCCGGTAGTGACTCTCGTATGAATTCCTCCATATTCTTTGACGCAAATTGCCTTTAGTATTTTAAGCAAAAACATTCTACTTCAATTCCTAGATCTCTATGCTTAATGGGGAAGTTGCTACAATCAAAAAGGGGCAGACAATGGATAACATAGTAAAAGGACAAACTATTTCAAACAAAATAAAGTTCAAGGCTTCTTGACTCTAGACGTAAGTTGTTTTGGGTGATATAATAACAGCTCCGTCAGTCATCATGAACTGTGCAACGGACTGTAATCGAGAAGCTCGGAATGGGAAATGATACTTTTGTTCACATGAATAGGATCATCCGCCCTATACACACCAAACTCCTCCTCCCAGTAGAAAAGCACCTCTTGTACTTCAAATCCTAAGCTATTCATACAGCCGGAAACAATAATGGAACAAAAACTGTGTCCTCCAACATATGATCTAATTTGCGAATCGGTACCCACATACCAACTTTGTACAAACTACCTTTCATTAAGGCGCTATTACCTTTCAACCAGTTACTTTCACTGGAGAAAAAAGTTCCTTCACAAATGTCAGACTTCATGACTTCAAAATTACTGTTCAGGATAATTTTCGTCTTGAACAGACCACTGTCGTGCAAGACATCTTGAAGTAATTGTTGCTTTTCAGATAACGTTTTTGTTACGTTCTTGTAATTCCAAGTGACACGTATTATCTTCTTAAAGAAAGTGTTTTGCCTCAAATCTTAACGTCGATAACTTGCTAACGGGTCCTAACTGCTCAACAAGCTTGGGGTAATGGTAAATGAAATGGTGTTTTGCTCTCAAAGGGACATTTGGAAACAAAGACAGACGAGCAAAAATGTACTCGTGAATTCTCGTGTTCAAAAGGTTGTTTTGCCGCTTACTAATTTTTGTAGCGCTGCAAAGGTCACTGATGTTTTTGAGTAGCAAAAGCGAGCGCCAAAACTTGTCGTCCTCATCAAGTACCTTCGTATACAAAACAAGAGGCATGAAACGCAAAAAGTTACGAACGGAAATAGCGTTTCCAACTAACCTCTTTTTAGAAAAATTAAATGCCTTTGGAGTGTCTTTCTTGTCCAACTCACCATACTTGAAATTTTGTATTCTATTTTTTAAGTACTTTAATGTAAACCAACCAAGACGAATGAGAGACTTCAAATAAAGTGGTACATCGTAAGCGATTACGCCCTCAAACAGATCATGTGCTATGCATGGTGGCAAGCCTGGGTTGCACACATGGAAGAAAGTGAGATCGTTGAAGGGAGAGCTAAATTTGATTCCATGAATACTATCCTGATCGTCTCCAAGCTGTCTCAAGCAAGCTTCGTAGTTTTCTCTGGTTCTTAGTGTTGGTGTGTTTATGATGTCAAGAGAACTGCGCTCATCCCTAGTAGCTAAACAATACCTACAATAGAATTGATTTCTTGAAAAAGATTCTTGGAAACCACCTATAGTGTGACTACCCAGGTTATCTCCTAAAATAGCCAAAAGATTAACCGGGTATGATATGCCGTTGTAAAGTAAACCGTGGGTTTCTAGGCTCGCTACATCTCTAACTAGTCTTTCGAAATGAATTTTAACGTCAAAATCTTGTTCCTTTATGAGGAGTACAAGTTGTATTTGGTCTACGTTTGACCGAAGGTAGTACGGTAAATTTGCCAACACCATGTAAACCGCGAATACCTTATACCTAAGCACAGCGTAACCTATTGGGCAAACAATTTCGAAAGCATCAGTATACAAAATAAGATGGATGCCACTTTGTCTTTCGGGTGGAAGGGATTTGAAAACGAGTCCATCAAATATATCGCCAAATGTGTCGTCCGAACGACGAACTAGCCCTAAAGACTTACGTACTACGTTATGGCTGAGCAGGCTTTTAAGTGTTTCCTCGACAGGCACGTAATGGAAATAACTCTGTTATGCAGCTCGAAGCTCAACTGGTTCGACGTAGTGAAAGTGTTCTTTAAAAAATACTCTCCTCAAGTACGGTGTACTAAGCCTGCCTTTACTCTCATGCAACCTAGCAATGGGATCACTCTTCTTGAGGTTGTCGCAAATCTCACTTATAACTGTTTCGCTTAAGCCCTGCTGAGCTAAACAGGTTTTGGTGTTTTCAAAATGAAGTTCTTTCGAGAGACTTCCTATAGCCAAATAATTTTCTATTATTACGTCCACCGTACTTTGAGGGATGAGGTACTTAACTTCCATTTGAAGATATAGCTTGGCAAGAGCTCGTGTTAATCTGTCCTCTAATCCAGTGCCAAGTTCATGTTCAATCTCTGATAATTTCTCTATAACAAATCTTTCCCTATCGCTCTGGTTGTCCTCATTGTAATTTATTAATACAACATCGTTTAAGTTTTCTGGATCAAGTGCTTGTGCTTCTAGAGAAGTAGGATTTTCATGCGAACAGTCAAGGGCAATATACGACTTTTCATCGTTTTTGTGTTTTCTCGATAAATGCGAAGTGAAACTTGATTACATTGTTTGACGAAAATCGGCAGTTATTATACGGACATCTGATTTCCTTGCCAGACCTAATATGTGCTTTCTGGTGTTTCAAAAGAAGGTGCAAATTTGGCAACGTTGCCCCACATTCTGGAACGGTGCACTTTTTAGAAAAATCTTTTGCATACAGTACTTCTGTCCTGTCAATTAATTTACCCTTGTGCTTATCTAAAGAGTGTTTTCTTAGAGAAAACTGTGACACAAAAGCTGAACCACAAATATTGCAAGCAAACAGCGTAGGTTTCTCCTTTTGTACGTGATTTCTTAAATGCAAACGGAATGCTTTAAGCTGGTGGGACACGCTCTTGCATATTGAACATTAACATGATTTCATGTCCACCACTGGTATCGTTATCTTGCATATTCTAACAAACTAACCAAAGGGACAAAGAACATGTACAGCCCAGGTTAAAAAAAATTATGATTAATTGTGATTAATGATAATAAATTGGGCATCATAATTTATCGTAATTAATCATGGTTAATTATAATAATTATGATAATTATGATTAATCATGATAATCGTGATTTAGCGTGATAAATCATAATTAATGATGATAATTCATGATGCCCAATATGTCACGAATAATTGTGATAAACCTAGATCATAGTAAACTATAATTCATTGTGATAATTAACAATAAATATAGAGCAGATTTTTTGCACAAAAACCGTTTTTTTCTAAATACTGTAATTGAAATCCAGATAAAAATTGCAATACAGACGTGTGCCCAATCACAGCCCTACAGGCATAATAATGGAGTATAAAAGATCATTTCTGCTTCCTTCTGCAATTGTTAAACTTGACCCTCACTGCGTCCATGACTTCTTTATCTGTCGGCATTGGTTTAATTTTTTCCTGTGTCAGTCCTACAATAAAAGAAGTTCGTAAGTGTTTTGGAATGCCTTTCGTCGTTAAAAGAAAAGACTTTCGTTTAATATGGCTGATGTACTCCGTCCTCATTGGAGCCCGCCTTTCTTCGCTAGAACAGCCAGTAGTGTTCTTAATGCCTCGAAGGCAGTGGCTTTGCAGGTAGCTGTCAGTAAATACGCCCTCCATGAGTTCAGCAACGAACCTGGACGCTTTCGACGATACAGCATGCGCAGCAACCATTTCGAACTTCAGCTGCTTGAACAGTGGGCTGCTTGGTCTTTCTTGGTTTGTCTGTTCCTCAGAAGATGGCACAACTGCCTCTTTGTTAAGTGACTCGAAGTTGATTTCGGTCTAAAAAAAGTATCACCTTGATATACCACTAAAGAGAGATAAAACTAGTTGTGATACCTCCACCGGCGCATTAGACTCGCTGCAAACAGTTCCGGACACGCCACTGTCGACCGCAGGGGCAGTGGTCATCTCGTCGTCAATGTCTCCTAAAAACAAAAAGGCTTGTTTGCAATATACGTAACTTTTGTATGTAACATAATACCTTCAATTGATAGTTTCCGATGGGTGACTGGCATCAAACGCGAGGAAGAAGGTATCACTGCTGCTTGATGCTTTAGTTGTTGGACTGCTTGTGGCAGCAGAGACTTTTCCAGGTTGGATAAGCCCGTCGCCAATTGCTTTATATGAGGAATAACTGCGAAAAGATATATCATGTGTAAATAGCAAAATTCCACAGGATAATATAAAATAAAGTAACTCACGAAGTTCCTTCACGGTATTTTGGAGCGAGGTTAGGGCATTTTTCAGATCAAGGACTTCGGCCGAAGCATTACAGCAGCATGGTCGTTGAGTATTGGGGACATCCATTTGGGTTACCTTCAACGGATTTGACGCCATTTGTGTTTTCTTCAACGGATTTGACAACACTCCGGTTTCTTTCAGCGGATTCGAAACCATCTGGCTTTTCTTCAACGGCTTCGGCGCGCACTCTTCTACATCTGAAGTTTCTTTTAAAGCCAAATTTTCCTGTAAATAAATGTAAGACAGCAAAACATATTGATTTCATACAAACATTTAAGAAATTAAAACCTACAGATGTAATCATGTCTTTCATAATAGACAAGCTGTGGGCGGCAGCGAACTTCATCAGCGCAACAGGCGACTTCCTTTTTTCGGGTCGTCGCTTCTGGGAACTTGCCACAGGAGCCACTCCTACATCCGTCGAACAGCAGCTTTCGTCTCCAGAAGCGTCTTTATTGGTGTCGGACGTATCTCCAACATAGGGTTGCTTCGGAATCCTTTGCCTCTTAGACCCCAACTCGGCCAAAATGACTGAAGGCTCCACTATGGCGAGAGGCAGGTTTCGAACTTTCAACTTTTCCTCTTCAATAAGCTTGGCAACTTCTTCTAGTTTGGCTTTGTTTTCTGAAGAAAATAAATAAATAGTTGTCATGAGCATTTCGTCAATACATGTGATTACATAGTAGGTTGCATGCATTTTATCATGTAGGATAAAGACAAACATGAAAGAACTTACCACTTACGGACAGTACTTTGGCAATATACTTTTTTCCGCTATCGCGCGACTTCTTGTCCAACCATGAAACGGCATGTTCGTCCTCGGGTACGAGTCAAAACGGCCAGTTTGCAAAACGGCCAGGCCCTGGTCAAAACGGCCAGTTGCGAAACGGCCAGGCCTTGGTCAAAACGGCCAGGCCCTGGTCAAAACGGCCAGCCCAAATACCAAAACGGCCAAATTTTTTTTTAAGACCCAGTGTTCAGTTATCTTTTACCCAGCGGGAGCCGAGCTCGTTGATTATAATTATAATAATAATAATTATTATTATCATTATTATAGTACCCATGAAGTAAGTTCATGAAAATGTAACACAATTTCATTACATGTTTATTTATTCTGTTTTATATTAGTAGTAAAAGTGTAGATATTTATTATAATCTGTCGTGCAATCCATAGTACAATGATCAAAGTTGCAAAGTTCAAATAAACTGGAACAGCTGTTCGTGTCATCCAAAACCGTTAAGAAAATAAATAGATAAATTGAATGACATAAATAGAAAAAGCACATCACACAGGACTATACACCCTCGCACATCGCCTCAGCAACGAGTTGACACAAACATTTCCTTCTCTATATTCCTCAAATAATTTTTGCAATTTACTGTCCCGATTGCTTTGTTCTTTCCTTTGTATACGAGCGGTTCGTTGCGTTGAGAGAAGCCTC
>JAHZNP010000472.1:0-57360 GCA_020615345.1 Triops cancriformis | reverse complement strand
TCGTTGTTTGACATTTGGGTATTCTCCTACGTTCGTCATTATGCAAAGAAAATTTCGGGGAAAGGGGTGTTAAAAGCCCCTTTTACCGTTGGATACGGGGGTAAATTCATGGTTAACTTTGTTAAGAGATTTTACTGCAGCTAGGATATTTAATATCCTGATTTGCAAAATGCCAGGCAAATTATAATATAAGTTGTTAAATTAACCACCAAATTCTTAGAAATAACGTTACTGTTCGCTGCTATTGTTGGTCGTTACTGTTCATAATTCAGTAACCAGTTTTGAGTGACACATGATAAGGATATCATGCCCCACCCAATCTACTTTTATCGTTGATCGTTGCGTTACACAAATTCGTTCGACTACGGCTAAAGTTTTATTGGAACGTACTTTTTTAGTACGTTAAAGGAGGAATCGATCCAAATAAAGTTCGTACTCCATTTTGCTAAACAGACTTGGGAAGTTCCCCGTTTGCTTATGCATATCGTAACAGATTTGATCGCTCCAAATCCTTTGAACACTTGACGAAGGTAAATCGGTCTGACGATGAGTAACTTGACCTTTTCTGATAGGCCGAGGATTTGCTAATTTTATCTACTGATTAATTTTTGCAATAGATGGTATTACACGTTACGCAGAAAGTCTCTTGGAATTAACTCTTGTATTCTACTCTGTTCTGCTTCTTGTTTATTTTGTTTAGTTTTCTTTCGTTAAACTACTGTTGCCTTGACTTGAATTTAAATGCATGCTGTTTCTGTGTACTCTGTGAGAAATTACGCGGTATTTGACGAGGAAATACGAAAGATTAAAAGTGCGTTTGATGAATTTTTCACACATAGGTCTACGCAGCACAATATAGTAACATTTCAACAAATTTATAGAAACCAAAACAAAGGACGCTTGGCTAAACGTTCTGGCCTATCGTCCCTGGTGCATGGAGAAAGTGTGGGATTTTCAAGCGTTGCAAAACGGATCAACAAGAATTACGTACTGTCAAGCTCGCGAGGACCATTTTGTGCAAGTTTTGCATAAAACGATGACAAATAACTCGATCTGTAACACCGAATCTTTTTTCATTGCTTCGAGCTCTGCACACAAGAATTTTTTCTCTGTTACTGCCATTTTAACGCTTCGCTGACTCTCCAGGGAAGAATTAATTTCGTACGCGGAAAGAACGTCCAAAAGTTGGTAAGTATTCGAAGTCTCCCAGGAGCTCATCTAACACTGTTTTCTTCGGAATCGTCAGAAAAGTTACACGACACTTTATCGGTTAAAATAAGCGCACAAGGACTTCTCAATTACTATACATGACATGTAGTCTTTAAAAAACTCGCTTTCTTTGGCAGAGGGTTCTTTTGTTTTCTTTTCTGGGGCTCAAAAAAGTCAAACTTAATAGCTTTCCCTCTAGCTAGTGGATTGGTGTTGTTTGCTTATTGGTGTGGAGAACAGGAGAATACGTTCACTTTAGTTCGTCACGAATACCGCTTGCGTCGCCCAAGAAGATATTTTCCTTTCCTTTTACGAAACGTTTCCTTCGACAGTAACAGTTCCGACAAAGTATCACTTCCCTTGCTTTTCCTTCAGTGCCAATTGCTCTGAGACTTGGGGTTCTTTCCCGTTTTCCGATATCAACATCCTTTTAATGAAACTTGTACATCAAACTACACAGGAAATAAATGAAAATGGCAAACCACTACACACAGAATAATGAAAAAAAAATAAAACAAGGAAACACACTTCACCTGATAATGAGAAGTCGTTGCGACGACTTTCCGAGTCTCGGATCAAATATGCGCCGTGTTCATTTTCGGGTAACAAGAGCTTCTTTTCCGCTTCGATACGTTTGATTCTGCCAAAATACCAACTGCAAAAAGAAAGTCTTGGTCATGAGCGCGTCAAAAATTCATGTTCACACTGCCTTTTTTCTTCAGTAAAAAAGAGCTCGCAAAGGCTTTGACAGCGACGGCAAAAAAAAGAGTACATAAATACATGCAACTTTCGCTTTCCTTGACTTCTAGGAAGAGGAGAAAACGGACCATAAATTGTAATCTTCTCATTATCACTTTTTCGGGCGCAGTCAAGCGGCGGATAGAGTAAGGCTCCAACCATAAAGCTGCCATTTAAATGCCACTACCTCCATGAAAAAGGACGAAACAATGGCGAGGAGCTGATAACTTGACTACGCTTCGGAGCAGCTAATCAACTGCAAGGGGCAACCAAACAAAACTAGAGCTTCGGGAGCCGCTGGCAATAAGTTTCTGAACGTATGAGTCAAATGGAGAGCAATAGCCTATTTCGCAAATATTTCAGCAAAGCTAAAAACGCCTTTTCCCTTTCTGTTGAAATACTCCTAAGATTCCCAAGTCCTAGGCCACTGAAATGGGTCGGCGGTGCGGAACGGAGGCAAACGGACAACAAGGGGAGAGAAGTTTTTCTTGTTCCTCCGATGGACTACAGCGAATACTTCGAAACAAAACGGTCCTTGGGAGTTTCGCGCGGGCACCAGAAACGAAAGGGCCAATTAGGGAACATTTCATACGGAAAACTGTATCCGCCATGGCGTGAAGGAATTGCTACGGTACTTTCCGATGATAATTACCCTTATTCTACGATCAGCTAGTAAAACATTCAAGAAATCTTGTTGTGTTGTGGTCGGAAACGATTTCTACATGCTGATTTGCTATTCCTAATTTTTCAACAGACATGAATACGCTATCTATGGTTAATAAGTTGGAGCTGCTGCAGGAGGTTAATAGTGATAAGTAGCTTCCGGTACTTCAACTTTTACCTTTGCGCTGTCACGCACTCGCATTTCCTTTCTTTTTTTTTCTGGTGTAGATATGATATTATATTTCTCGTAGACAAAAAAATGCCCTTCCGAAAATTACGACTTGACTGTACTAATCAGAGGTGAATCACAGCTATTTTACCTAAATTGCTTCTCAACAAGCGAAGCGCACTTTTCCGTTTCCCACAAGCCTGAATTACGTAAAAGCGTTACAACGGCGAGCTACGTTAATGTAAATTGGAGAATGAAACGAGTAACGACAACACAGAAACCGTAACGAGCCTTCTCACACCGTTTTAAAAAGAAAGAAAAAACAGCGAGCTACGAAAACGTTCTCTTAAAATGCGCACAAACCGAAGCTTGCTATGTTGAGGCCTACTTAACTATTCGACTTGCGCACGCTTCAAAAATACTATTTTTGTAAAATGAGCACAAAAAAGCATTCTTTTTCAAGGTGCACAAGTCAAGCAGCTCGAGGTCGGCAAGATTCGATTTATGCGCTCGACGGGAGAGCGATCTCTCCGCGTAGCCATATACCTCTCCCGATCGAATATAAAATAGTGCTTTGCAAACTGCCTGACTTCAAGAATGAAACGGCTTCCGACCAAAACATGCTGAACGACATCAGCTCATAGACCGAAACTAAAGAGCAACGCCAGTATAAACACTCCGCTAATGGTGCTTAATGAGGATGGTCACTTACTTGGGATACGAGTAAAAAAAATATTTGTAGTACAAAATGGGAAAAAAACGCGTGTAAGAAAAAAAAGTAAAAAAACGACGGTGAATTCTATGATCATTAGATTGGAGTAGCTGCCTAACTGGAATAAATGCGGCTAGTCCCAATCTGCCCCAATACACCGAAATTTGCTGTACCGCAGAGTAATATAAGAGGACATTTAACGGCAGCAAGATGCAACGAGTTCCTTGTTTCTAGTTCAGCGAGCCAGAGAGGATACTCGTAGCACCTACAAGGCACGAAAATATCCTTAAAAGAGATGAGGAGACAAATCTCAGCGAGAGACCCGGGTCAGGGTGTCCCATCCCAATTTTCTCTTGGTGACCTTGCGAGGAACAAAAGATCCTTCTGTGTAGCTATAGGGGGCTGCTGCACTGCACCGCAACTCTAGCTCAAGCAGATGCTCTTTTCGTTAACTTGTCCTTTGCACCTGCCAGTGCTATTTAGACATAATAAACAAAAAAATTCCTCCCTCAAAGCAACCTCGTGACATAACACACTGTAGTCGGTTTCTCTCTTTGTCTTAGAAAGCTGCATTTACCGAGTTAATTACGCACAAGTGGTAATACATAAACCAAGTATTTGTAGAGCAACGCAAAAACGCCAAGACGCAACCTTAGTCTTACGGCTTTTTTAACGCACGAATTGTCCATCACTTCTGCATTCGCCGGTTCATTGTATAACTTGCGGAGCGAAGTAGAACCTCACGCTACACGAAGACGGATTTGAATAAGAACCAACTCTTAACTTAAAAAAAACGACAAAATCTAACTGGCGCTTGTGGCAACTCAAGACTTCTAAGTTCTAAATTTTGAAATAAGAAAGAGGTGGTTTACAATCCCACTGGAGTGGTATGCTCCTTCCAACCCCGAAAAGATCCTTGTGAAAAAAAGGGAACAACAGTAAGGGTTCTTTGGGTAGGAACAAGTTTTCGGCGCCCTACCATTCACAGGTGAGAGTCAACTTCATCGATTTCGCCTCGAGATTTTTTTTTTTACTACAACCACTATTACGATGGGACCTAGAGGGCTACTTGACGAACAAGCTGGGGCAACTGGGAGCTTGGAACGGAACCTGCTGGTGGTGGTCAACACCCAAGAAACCTAATCAAACGTCCAACCTTCTAACGCGCCCTCTAACCAAGCCAAGAAGTCTTCGTTGCCTTTCTGTTTCTTTGTAACCTTCTGGATAAAGGATTACTAACTGGGGTTTTCTGGTAACAGCCAAGGCCATTTTGTGGGAAGTGGATAAAAAGAAAAAAACGTTGAGGAAGTCATTTTACAATCTGGCTTCTGGCGAGTTATCATTATGACGTAAACACAAAAGAAATCACCCAGTGATCTTGTCATAATGCACAGCTTTCTCGCTCTACTTTGGACGGTCGTGTCTTTTTTTATGGAAAGTTTGCGTGAACACAGAAAAAGTCTCAGCTGACTGCAACACAAGACACAGCTTACTGTAAGTTAAAAAGAAGCCCACCCACAAGAACCTAGCAAAACGTTGCGATAAACGAGGGCAGCTTACTGCGGGGGATAAAACTTAATTAGAGTCGCAAGAGCTAGCGAAACTTACGGCTCGGCTTCAATTGACTGGAGTCGTGCCACGTAATTGGACGGAATGTATCCTTCTTGTCTGGTTGCTTTGCTTCTTGCTAACCACCAATCTCCTTGGGTGTCGTTGATGATTTCGAGGTGTTCGCCTTTTTTGAAGCTGAGATCTTCGTCAGTCCGAGCATCGTAGTCGTATAGAGCCACGAATATTCTGGCTGAAGAATTGGGTGGCCCGTCTGAATCTGGCAGTACTGGCAAGGCATGGCCGATACCCTGTGGTGGGTGGATGGGTTCACGGGTGGAGGGTTGAATGGGGGTAATGGGTTGATTATTCGAAACGATATCCAAAGGGTGTTGTGGATGATGTGGGCGGTCGCTCGGGGTGGGGATGGTCATCTCACTCGTGGCTCGATGAGACTTGTCGCGGCTGAAGCAATTACCCATGGTTAAGGAATACTAAGAGTGTGAACTAGAGATTAATTGGATATTGACAGATTTGTTCGTGGAATTTTCATAGAAGGGTGGGCGGGACTGAGTTGTTGACCCCACAAAGGAACTCTTTAAAACCTGGCGTCCTTCACTGCCCAGTGAAATGCAATGTGCAAGCTCCAAAAGGTTAAGCCAAGTTGGACGGTGCAGCCTTGGCCGGAGCTTGGTTGGTAAGAGAGTCAAAATTGCACTGGAGTTGAGTGCAAACACTTGGATCCATTCACATGTCGGTTTCTGAGCATTAAGTTCACCTAAAATTCACTGTCATCAACAAGACAGAAACTCACAAATATTACCTTCCAAGCCAAACTTACTAGTTCACAACAACGACTGCCAAAACGGACGGATCGCCCACAATCGCCCTCGGCTTATCTGCCCCTCCCGTTCCGACGCTAGTTTATTTATTGTATCGCTGCAGAGACGCCATCTCGGTCTTCTTTGCGATACTAGAGCCGAGCAACGTGCCCCGAGTGAAGGAGCTTTCGGTTGATGTACCGGTTTCTCTACAGCAGGGCCCTCGAGTTCCGCGGATTTCGCTTCTATGCAGAGGACAGAATGGCGGATTCGCCACTTCTTGCCACCAGAGGCGTAATTTGGCAAACGCTCTATAGGCTATGCTACTTGCACAGCCTGAGTGCTTCAACTTGTTGAGGTTTAAGCTTACGCTGCTAGGTGTCATCATTGGTATATCCCTTTTAAGGTCCTCTGGTATCGAATAATATGAACTCGAGCCCAAACTTTGGCGTCCAAATATTCGCGGGGTTTGTGTTCTGTTAAATGACGACTGATTCTGGATTTCTTTCCAGGCGAGAGTCAATTTTTTAAGCATAATCGTAGCAGAACAATGCGTAGGTGAACAGTTTTGTGTAACAAGTTTGGTTAATCAGAAGTGCGAGTGTCAAAGACATGAATGAACGAGACACACCTTCCTCCAGTAGCAATAGCAGCTTTCAACTTAAGCGACCAAGATCGTTTACTCGAACATTTGGCGATAACAAAAGAAGACGTTCCGCAGCTGTATCTCCGCTTTCTAATGCCACTTTCAAAACTCCACGTGTTACGAGACGCGCATTTCACCAAAATGAAGGACAACCGAACGATGCCCAGTTCTTAGACAACGGTATCGTCGATGGTAGTCTGCCATTATATTTAAAGTCCTATTAAAACATGACGTTTTTTTGTCTCGCAGACTTGGTCAAGAAGACATGGTCCTTATATCGAGTTACTACACTCCATAACTTCGAGTACACCCCGGTTGCGCTGAAGCGATATCAACGATTGTTATGCTTCGGTATTGCTAGCAACGTTCTGGATCCTTCAAAAGATATGACACTGAGCGCGGTAATTGCTCCTTGTGAAGAAATGGGAAATAATCCAATGCATAAAGTTCCTCTGAAGATAATTATCACAGATGTCGATAAAAGAGCTCCTGAGAAGGAACGGCTAGTATACCAGGGCATTATGATTTCCTATGCTTCAACTGTGGAAATCGTCGAGTAAGAACTTACAATGTGCATTTATCCTTTAGAAAGTTATTGATTTCGTTTTTTGGGCGTTTCTTTGCGAAGATCTGAACCCCACACGCACTTGCCTGTTCTTCTAGCCAGAGGACGAGCCAGAGACAAAGTTCACAAGGAGCTGGAAGCCATTTTTGACTGTTGCATTCATTCGATAACCTTTCCTCCGGAAGACATGAGGTGGATCTCGGCTGGATGCATCAGTTGGCTTCCTCGAAAGCAGGACTTGACGGTTGATTTTACTTATGAATGGGCTGAGCAGAAAACCAAATACACCTTAAGATTTCCAATCGAAGGTCTGGGAAAAGTTTTCGACGAGTAAGTGTTTCCTCTACTGTAAAGAGACGGAACGTTATAATTGTGCCATGTATTTCTTTGTAGAGTTCGCAACGAGGGGAGCAGCGAACTCAGTGATACCGAAATGCAAGAATTTCATATGCGGATAAACCAGTGGGCATTGACAACGTTTGGAATTAGATTTTATGCTTTTCCGCTATCATTAGTCAATACATCACAGTTCAAGATGGATAGCAAAGGAAAAGTATACAAACTTGTTGTGAGATTTTGACTTCAAGTCACTAACGCTGCTTTTCTTGGTAGGTTTTCTTTAAAAGTGCTGACGTCATCCCGCGGATGCTTACCTATTTTACCGAATTTTGCGAAACGCGATTAAAAGTTGCCGATGACATTATTTAATTGTTCATTTATTCGACGTCTTTTGCTACATTTCTCTCACGTTTTATTTGGGGTGCAAGTCGTATAACAAGTGCATTGTATAACATCCTGCTGCGATTGTTTTAACATTTCCCCTGCTATTGAAATGATGAACTATTCACCAGACAAATGTTATGAGAAATACATGAGTATTTTTATAAATCAGTTCGTACATAGTTAATAAAATGCTGGTTCACTTTGGTTTCAGATTCTACATGATCGCGACGTAAAATTGCTTCCTCGCTTAAAAAGCTACCATTTTCCAAAAGTATATTAAGAACCAACAGGTAAGAGCAGTTCATTCTTATCCCAATTTCCAAGCTATTTCGCGAGAAAATTTGCCTCAGTCCGGGATTCTCTAAGGTTTGAACATCTAAATAATAAAGTGTCTCAAGCCAAGTGCATAGCAATGTTAGATTTTTTTTCCTTTAAGAAAATGTGCACAATCAATAATTTTCTAAGGATAGGCTACTTAAAAAGGCGTTCTGAAAGTTGACTTAAGTCAAATGAAAAGAACTGGCAACGTTGCCCATGTCACCGTCTTCGTACGTTGACAGGTGAAAGTACAAGTAACATTAACGAGAGCTAAGTTTGAAGTGCAAACATGTCTGAAGCCGGGCAAGAAATAGTGCAACAACTGGAAGAAAATGTCACGCAAAGTGTTGGTAATGAAACTCAACGAGCACCCAGTACTCCGGAGGGAATGATTATCGCATATGGAAGTTTAGTTTTGATGGCGCTTTTCCCTATTGTGATTGGAGCCTTTCGCTCTGTTAGTTATCACAAAGAGCAGAAAGTAAAAATTCTCTTCTCAAATGTCTTCTAGTATTAATCAAGCTTTATTGTAGGCTTCTGGTGAAAAACCAGATACTATGACACATAAGGATGCTGCCATGTTTCCCGTTATTGCGAGTTGTGCCCTGTTTGGGTTATATGTTTTCTTCCAAGTAAAGTTTAAATAATATTTTTTTTTTTTGCTCAAAAATAATTCCCTTGTTTTACCCGTAGCTATTTAGCAAAGATTATATTAACCTGCTCCTAACGGGTTATTTCTTTGTATTGGGCGTTTTAGCCCTCACACATCTGATGAGGTACTGGAGTAAAATCAATGTTTGGATTAATCATAATTTATTTTCTTTAACTATTTTGTTGTTTAGTCCCGTTTTTACACGACTAATTCCCACAGCAGTACCCGAAATTCCGTTCCATTTAAAGTTGACGAAAGGAAAAGATAATGAGCAGGAAGCTCTCATGGATTATGAGTTTACTTCACATGATCTAATATGTATGGTCTTCTCTGCTGGAGTCGGTGTTTGGTACTTACTGAAGAAGGTATAATTTTTGTTATGGACGAGTTTTCTGTAATTTTCATGTGAATCCTAATCTTTAGCACTGGATTGCCAATAACTTGTTTGGATTGGCTTTTGCAGTCAACGGAATCGAACTGTTGCACTTGAACAGCGTAATCACTGGTTGCATTTTGTTAGGAGGCCTATTTTTCTACGATATTTTTTGGGTGTTTGGTACCAACGTGATGGTAACCGTAGCGAAATCGTTTGAAGCGCCAATTAAACGTAATTAGCTTTCATCCAAAGTGTTGCATTGCTTAACTGTTTTTGTCTCCACAGTTGTATTCCCTCAAGACATTCTGGTAAATGGGTTCCACGCAAGTAACTTCGCAATGCTGGGTTTGGGTGATATTGTTATTCCAGGCATTTTTATTGCATTGCTGCTTCGATTTGATCAAAGGTAGTAATGGATTCTTCTCCACTTGGTTCATATTCGTTTCTCCTTTTATAGTTTGCAGCGGAAGACCAATTTCTACTTTAACGCAACGTTCATTGCGTATTTCTTGGGATTGTTAGCAACAATTCTCGTTATGCACGTATTCCGCCATGCCCAACCTGCTCTTTTGTATTTGGTTCCAGCGTGTTTAGGCACACCACTCCTTTTCGCGTTAATTAGAGGGGATATCAAGACTATGTTCAAGTAAGATGTTATTGTAAACGGTTAACCATCGGTACAATTTTACTTCCTGACTAGGTACGAGGACCATCCATCAGAAAGCGAGAAGACTACCGAAAAGAAAACCGATTAAATTATTTTCTTGGAATTTGATGGATTTTATGGATGAAGGGCTTACAGTTGGTTTCGTGGAATCTGGTATAAAGGGTTATCTACTTGGCCTGCCACAGCGTTTGAGAAACTATTTTGGCTATTCCGTTGGAAACGTGTGACAATTATGCGTCTGTGTTCTTTGGCCGACAAAGCCTGTATACATATTCCAAACCATATAAAAGCTCCTAAACGCATGATTATTGGTATATTTGTACTACCGTTATTATTCTTTTATGTTCTTACATGATCTATGCCTAATGCCTAGATGCCTAAATGCCTAGCGAAGCCCTTAGAAGCTGACTTGCCTTCGCTTAGGCTTTTAACCCATATTTCTCAACTTGCATAAAAAGTAGGAGGAGAAATTCGGAAGCCTGCCCGATACGTAAAAAAGTACCCCAAAACGTTTTCAGACGTTAGTTTGATCCCTTTCACTCTGACCTAATGTTAATTGGTAAGTACAGTTTCCTAAGTATATCATAATTGTATAGTATTAGCCACGAAAGCTTGCGGACAAGTTGAATTACTCATACACCCAAAATTAAAATAGCGTTGATGAGTGTTGCCTTCCATCGCATATTAAAGATTTAATTTCTTGAGAAGGGAAAAAAAATATTAAGATTTTGATCTTTCTGGTAATACTTTCATATAGTGGAGCATCTAAACTCATAAGAAACTGTGTTACTATACAAATCGTACCCACCCTCTGCCCGCTTCAGATGTCTTGAAAATCTAGGACATGTAATTTCATTTCGGGGGGGGGGGGGTCGAACCCCCCAACTCCCCCTAAATACGCCCCTGCTTACAGCCCACATTTGCCTCATGTGAGATCCGTTCGATTTTGACATTTTCGGTCACGCTCATAAGCTCCCAATGTTTATTTTTAAATATAGCTTGTGAGACGTTTAATAATTCGAATAACATACAATCCTAGAAGTGATATTAGTCAAGTATTTTTTAAAAATTAACAACGTTGAACAAAACATGATTGTGAAAATGTGTGGCTGGGTGAGGAACGTTACATATGGAGTCATTCAATTCGGATCGGTTGAATTGGCTGGCATGTTCAGGTACATTACTTCGAAGAAAAATTACCAATGGGTAGCGTTTCAGACAACGCAGAATAGAGCTAAAAATTCGTTCAGTCATATTTGCACCATAACCCACATTTAGACCTGCGCGTCAAGCACGTGATTAGAACCAATACTCTGTACTTGATAGAAATGTACGATTTAAGAAAATTCGGCTAAACCACGTATAGTTATAAGTTCTTAGTTTTATCACCTTTGCAACGATAATCTGCAATCATTCTCTCTTGAGCCTTCCAAGAAGTGAAAAATCTAGCTTGAATATATTATTTATACCCTAAGGTAATTCTTGAGAGGAAGAAAGTTTGAAATCCCAATAGTAAAGTAAGTGAAATTTAGTGCAAATACATGGTTACGGAAAATAAAACGCAACCAGAACTTGTAACACCTTCAGATGACTGGTTCATTTCTTTCCGTAGTAGCTCCGAAATTGAGTAGGGGAGAGTGGGGCTCGTTCGGACGCTTTTTTCTTTTTGCTATCTGTAGACTCCCATACGTAATGAAACGGAAAAGTTTTGCCTGTTTTAGGAAGCCTTGTCATCCTTCTTACTTTTCCAGTTGGTAATTTTCCATTTCTGTTTGCGAAGTCGGAGATATGTTAATTTTCCAGCAAGCTCACATTTTGTCCGAAGGTGCCCCATGCGCGGGGCAGCTTCGGACAGGCGTGGGGCACGTTCGGACACAGCTCATTTTTGGTGGCAAATGTTAAGCAAATATTTTTTTATATGATACACACGTGGAAAGATAAGAACTGTCATGCCTGGTGCACACCAGAATGTCATTTATGTCAACATACACAACATACGACATACGACTAGTAAACAAACCAGAAAATTTCGGCACAAACCGACAAAAGCGCTCTGACATACAAGTTGAGCACTGCTCAACTTTTAGCATACAGGCACAACTGACATACACCTTTCCGCCAATCACAGGTTAGTGGGCTGGGCTGTCTCTTCTGTTGTTGTCAAACTGGCGCGCTTCTTTTTCAAACTGTCTGATTTATCTTAAACGTTATATTTAAATGTGATCAACAATTGTGAGCATTGAAAGAGAATGCCATATGGACAGCAGAGAGTACGTAACGTAGTAATTGTAGTTATTTTTAATCATAGCTCGTTCAATAGGGCAACTTCAAATTTAAAGGCCAAGACCAACCGGTTGTTGAACAAATAGTAGAAGATAGTTTTGAATTCGAATTATCACTTGGAAACACAAATTAATTACAGGTAATCAATTCTGAAGTAAAATGTACATCAAAACTAATGAAAAGTTTCTTGATCAGAAATTCTGTTTATTTTCAAAATAAAGACATTCACTAAGACACACCTCCTGGTTTGTGCCAACATTCCAGTGTAAATCGACGTGTGTCGATACATGTCAGCTGTGCCAACATACACGGCATACACGGCACGGCTGACATTCCAGTGTGCACTAGGCATCAAAGTTCCTCTTGTGTCGTTTACAAAACAGCCGAGGGTGACCAGTTCTTTTCTTCTCCGCTGTGGAAACATAATGGACTTGCTTCGTTCCCTTCCCAAAGTTCCCTTCAAAGCTATGACCCTTTGAGCTGTCTAAAATAGTACTGACCTCTGTTTCAACATAGTTCGATACTCCTTCCTCTTGAACACATACTTCTTTAAGATGACCTATACGTTGTCATAGAATTCGGAAACACTTCGCGAAGCCCATTTTTCCTTCATCGTTCTGTTTGCATTTGCAACTTCAAATACCTCCCGGTTGCTTTCTCTCTTCCCTTATTTAATGTCTATTTTGCACGTTGCAATTTTTGTATTAAAGTTTTTTGAGAATTTGGCTTCTTTCGCTGTTTCGCGCATTGGCATGTTTTTTTAAGCACGTAATTCGCTGCTTTCTGCACGCTCTCATAAGGTACGGCAAAGTTTCTTCTTATTTGGCTATTGGTAGCCATCACTGCTAGTGAAAAAGAGTACTGACAATGAAATAAGTCTTCAACTATCCACCATGCTGTGGTTTAGGCCACAGTTCTTTAATTTCTGTGAAACGTGCACGTTAACTGTCTGTCCGAAGGTGCCCCACAAACCCTGTCCGAAGGTGCCCCGGACACCATTTTGAACTTCGAAAATCAAAAACTTGGAATACGATTTTTTTAGCATTCTAACTCTGCCAACTTATAACCTATTCTATCAGCTTACTTAAGAGTTAATTTGAGTAAGAAAATGGATACCTAAAGGAGAAAAGCAGCACCTGATGTGAAGTTGGGGATATTTAGTTCCGCATGTGATTTTCACATAAACGTGCACAACTTGCAAACGCTGAGATAGAAGTAACTCTTCTTTTCCCACAAGAACCGTCTACATAATAGGTTCCTACAGGATTTTTCTTAGGAATATTATTACTGTGTATCGCTGGATAACTCGATTGTGCGGAGGTTCCCCGTGTCTGAACGAGCCCCACTCTCCCCTAAAAGAATACAGTATTCAGAAATATTGATGAAGTTGTCTGATCACTACGCACAGTATGTGACGGTACGAAAAGGAAACGAATCAAAATAACTAAAACTATTTAATTCACATGAAAACGAACTATTGCAAAGAACATCGAAATTATTGCTTCTAATGTCGCGAGGAAGACGCCATACTTCGCCAAATCACAAAGGTCTGATTAAGCTGACTGAAGCTGTTTAATTTTCGTCAACGGTGAAAAAAAGTCAACCCGAAGATTTTTCCTTATTCAGAAATTTTTTACAGTTGAGTATGCTTGTTAGTAAGCTTTCGGGTTTCCCAGCTTATCCATTACATAGCTACAATCATCATTGGTCGATGTCATCTCAGCTCCGAATGTAGGTAAATCAGCCTCAGGCTGCAAAATTAGACATGCGTCATGGTAGTACACACGTTTTCTTGACGAGAGCATTGACGATAGGGATTATTGTTTGTGGAAACTGGATAACACAACGTTCAGCATCGACTGGATTCAGTCAAACTGGTGTGGGCGTAACACCCATTCTGTGAGCAATCGAGCGTGGCACTGTAACACGTCCTGAAAAACATCCAATCGTCAGTGTACGGGATTACTCTTGGATACTGTTTAGCTCGATTTTCATGTGCAGTATTGCAAATGCGATGAATTAACTAAATTAAGTTTTTAAGGAAGCAAATCTTCCAAGGTAGCAAGAGACATGTAAGGATCGTATCCATGTGAGCATGCATCTGCTTGGGAAGTGCACAAAATTTATTGTCAAAAATTCAATAAAGAACGTTAAATCCAACACTTGTAAGCATGTATTGATCATTAAAGGGTTCTATCTTGAGGTATTTCTAAACTTAAAAAGGGCACAGTGACAAAAGTGCTAAAATACTGTAATTCTCTACTTTCACGACAAACTTAATTTCTGGGGAAAACCACGGTATTCACGACTTCCGCGCGATCGTGATTTTTCACCCTCCCTACTGTAAATTTGTGTGTTATGACAGCGGTAGTTATGAGACAAGTTTTCGTTGAATTTGACTAGGTTTATTACAACGCGTTACAAGAAAAACACCTGTCATGGTCTTTGTGAGTGGTCGTGATCTGGGGCTCCGCGTCGCCCGCTTTTCTACATAAATAGTGTCGACTGGGCAATACTTGATTTGTTGACACTGCGACCAAATGTGCATGCAGTTGCAACGGCAAGCAATTCCGTGCGGGATGTAATTCTTGCAATATTATCCGGAAGGTGTCTCAAGTTCGCGTGCCCGCCGCACGCGCCATTTAGAGTAACCTATTGGAAACAGAGCTTCGCATGTAAGAGGATTATCTTGCCACGATTACGTTTTCGCTCTTTAAACGAAGAGTAGGATTCACTAAAAGATTAATACCTGTTAATCATCTAGCCTTAATTCGCCTTTTTAAACAATCGACACAGAATGATGTGGAAAACAGGACGGTTCTGGAAATCCTCTTCACCCTTGAGCGCCTTGGAATAAAAGTTCCATGTCCATTGCCTATGTTGCTTCGTATGATCCTTTGGTAAGACTGCATAAGTAAAACGAGTCAGGCATTAATAGTAACTGCACACAAGCGGGATTGACAAAACGCAAACATAACAAACACCACTGCTATTCGAACCCGAGAACTTGGGATCGAAAGATTTAGTGATTCACTCTACTCACGTTTGTCTAGCTATACTTGTACTTTTTTATATAAGCTTTACTACATAAAGTGGCTAGAGAGGCTTCTTGTTGCCAAACCTGCAGCTGTATTATTTAGCAATTAGCACATGTGAAATGCAGCCTCGACTTTTCGACACAGAACGTTCTTTTTATTTTCAGACAAAGCATTTAATTTTCAGACAAAGTGTACACGAATGCCATTTATAACTCAGTGCAAACAATTTCACAAGTGTTTCTTCTCTTTATCATTCAATGTTTTTCATTACTGCTGGACATTAGAGTAACAACATTCATCGTACACAGTATTTACACGGAAATAACTGCCCAGAGACATGTCAATGATAGGCAGTTACATACACTGATTGGTCCCAACATTTTTGAGCGATGTTTTTAACAGACTCCAAGGTATCAAAGTGCTTCGTAAGCAATTACGACATTCTTTAACGCAAGCTCTATTTTGTTGTTGTTGTTTTTTTGTACAGATTGACAAAGCGATGAACGTTAAGGCAACATCCGCTCCATAAGATACCTTTTACGCAATTTGTAATTACAATTTGCACTGGTTATACGGTTTTCCCCGTATGGACAACACTCACTGCTATCCAAGCATAAAATAATCAAGGGTAAATAACAAATAAAAAATCGTACAGTATTGGGCGCCGTTCGCAAATTAGACAAGAAAATAGATCCTACGTAATCCTCTAGCTCAGAGGCACCACTGTACACGCAATTAGCTTGAACGCAATACGGGGTCAGGAAATCAGTATAAACAGTTTGCGTAAAGTTCTTTCTTTTTCGTAGAGACAACCGCAGTTGGAAGGCCAAAATTGTTTAGTCTTTCGACATAATTTTTGTCCTGCGGCGCCCAACAGGTAAGGCGAATAACCAGTAAAAAGCCGTTGTACCCAGTTACCTTCCTTGGAAGCTCCTTTTTTACGTACAAAATCGCTCGACTACTTATTTTGCGTCTAATAATTCGTATCCTGACAAGATTTAGTTCGCAATGCAGCGAAGTTTTCTAATTGCCAACTAATGGCCAGTGTACAGCAAGTTTCTTTTTTTCCAGAAAGAAAGAAGTCCAGTAAAAGAAATTATAATGTAAAACGCGGAAATGAGGGCAGCAGAAAATTCCCTTATAAAAAAGTTAGGAAGAAATATCACATGTCATTCAATGGCCCCGATTTTCGACACATCAATAACTCCTTACTCTCAACACGTCTAGACGTTACAAGCTTTTTGTATCTAGTCTTGTTCCGTTCCTCATTCTTTTTTGTGTGTTTGTGTGCCGATTAGCGATTGTCTGTCGTACTAACCATGTTACATTTCTTCTCCGCCCATGCGATATGCAAAAATAACCTGCGTTGTATACATTTGCTGCATCACGAACGCCGGAATAGAAGAATCTGTGTGTGTGGGGGGAGGGGGGATCAAAGCTTTTCGTCTTATCTCCGGTTACTTTTCTGATGTCAATACTCTTATCAATCGTCGCACATGTTTGCAGTTTCTAAAAACCGCTCCAAGACCCTGTATTCTAAATATACAGTGCCCAAGCACTGGCTTGGAAGGCCTTGCATGATTTGGATTGGTATTCGATGACATTTCCAAGAAAAAGGCACATATTTGTTAAACACTAAGAAAGACTTTACAGGGTGCAATCGTTTTTTCCCCCTTTCTTCTGAAGAGACCGAGTATTGACTTCTAGATGCTCCGGACCATATCATTAACATTTTTCATCATGAACGTCCGCTAGCATCAACAACAATTAAAATATTTTTGGCAAATCATGTCACAACCCGAAAATTCGTTGGCGTTGAACAGAACAAAATTCATCTTCTTTTTGGTCCCAACGGAAACTGCTCCGTGTCACAGAAGATCATGGAATTATTTCTTGCGCGACCTTGTTGTTTTGGCATTTTTCGATTTGCCTTTGTTATGATGGCCCGTTCCCGTACTCCATGCTCCCGCCATGGAATGGGTTCCCATCTTTTTCATCCGTTGGCGTTCTTCAATCTTCATTCGCAAGGTCTGTAATGTGGTAGGTGACGCCCCAGTCCCTAGTCGAACGTGCTTGCCAGTAAGAGCGCGAGGTGAACGCCTCTTGCCGTTTGACAGGTTTCCTGAAGTTGTTCCAAAAGGACCCGATTCAGCTTCGTCAGAAGTACTAGCTGCAGGTGAGGGTACCGAAGGACTTTGGCGTCCGCTTGGAGAACTCGCCTGTCAGATTTCAAAGAAACAAAAAAGACTCACAAGTTAGTGATCTGAGCTTCCACATCCAAAACAACCGCATACTATTTGCATAAAGAGTATCTCGCAAACTCATGACCTCACGTTGCTTTAGGGCTAACATCATAAACTTGACAGCGGTAGCTAATAAAACAAGTTGCGAAAATGCTCAACAAAACCCCGAATGTGTTTGAGACACAACAAAAAATTCCATACCGGGAACCCTTTGCAAAAGTTTTCAGGTGGCCTCCCATTCTTTATCAGTCAAAACGTTTGAACTGACATTCTTTTTTGGGGGTTGGGGCAGGGGGGCAAAGCAAACCAACAAAACCGGCTACTTCTGATTTATTGTTTATATTGAGGAGCAAGGTTACCGGGGGCAGGATCGTCCCCGGAAAATAAAGAAGTGCTGGCTTACCGCTTTGGATGCCTGGTTGGATGCCACGTGTCGCAAGAAATCTTGTGCTTGGAAAGACTGCAGCAAGTGGGAATACCCGTACAAACTCAGATAGAGCCATGGCGGGCACGACGGTAAGCTTGACAATGAATCACCACTGGCACCGACAGCTTCCTCGAGTTGTTTGCTTAACGCCGCGCCGGGCAACATGCCTTGGAGTAACTGATACTGTAGCAAATGTCTCCGGAATTCGTCAAGGGATTCCGCAGGCGGGAGCACGGATTCCGAGGCTGTCCTCCGTAAGTGAGAGCTTGGAAAGGGTTCTTCTTCATAGTCGTCTTGATCACGTGTCTCTTCTTCATCTCTGACTACAAACATGGTGGCGTTACTGTTACGGTTATTCATATGGTGGTGATGGTGCTCTGGTCTTCTGGCGTGCCTAACTTCAGAAGCACTTTCGTCTTCCACTATTCGTAAGGGTCTGTCTTCAGAATTATCGTCCAAGTCGTCATATTTCGTTGCGCTGGGTGTGGCTTCTTTGACGTTGGATTTGCGTAAATGACTTACGAGTTTATCCAGACGAGCTTGTTTGCTTCCCAACGCTTTAGGAATGTTGCTTTCGGAATGCGATCGCCACTCAGCATTTAACATGGCTTTGCGTTTCTTGCAAACGTAATGATCGGGCGTCGAGTCGGAACGGGTGAACGCAGGAACGCTGTGCTCAACGCGGCTGGATGGTTTACTGAGATCCATGGGCACTGAATCTGACTCTTCGGCGATTGGGTGGCTGGGCTCACTTGGACCATGACTGTGCTTTCGGACTGGTGACGGACTTCTGGTAACAGTCGGGGATGATTCTACCCAGCAACGCGTTCTGTCTGACTCGTCCCATGCCAAAGGGTGGTGTCCCTCCTCCTCATCTGATGAGCTGCCTGCGTGGTTTTGATTGTGATCTTTGCGAGCTTTGATATCCATTGTTAAGTCTCGTGGTAATCTGGGCACCGTGTTCCACAAAGCTAATGACTCAGGTGTTCTTAGAAGCAGATTCAAGGGCCTCTGTTGCTGATGGTCCATCATCTTGGCTAACACGCCTGTTTGACTTTTGCTCGCACGCCACCCAAAAGCGCCTGATTTGTACTGCAAAGCTAGTCAATTCAGCAGGAATTTTCACGCTTGCGTCTGATTGCACAATCCTTGTGTAAGGACAATTGGATCGTTTTGAGGATGATTTCTCTTTTATCGTCACTTTGTCTTGCAGGCTATGAGCATTGCAGGATAGACTACACTGCTTTACTGGGAAGGGACTGGTTTCGGATCCAGAGAGGAATAAGCTTGTAATCGGTAGTCAGGAGCGTACTTCAAGGGATGCACCAAGGAATGTTCAGAATCTTTTCAGCTACGAACACCTGCAATGAAAATGAAAAGGCATTAAGGCAATGTTTGACGTAACGCGTTGTGTCGCACCACTTTTCAAAGGTCAAACTACATTAATAACAAGAACTTACGCCTTACAAGGCCGCTAGAAAAGTATAACACATTCGACGAACTACTTTTCATTCTTGGAACAGGCACCTTTTTATAGTGGCATATGCAAATGTGTCTCCTTGTGCTAGGTCCTGAAGAAGCACTAGGCAATACACAGGACTAGATTAATTTACAGCGTAAGACTAAACTTGGCACACGGAATCTTACATCCTTTAAAGTAGACGGGCATGTGTGACCGTAAACATACACGTAAGCTAAGTTCCGAAACTGCCTTTCGCGCTACACACTTTCACACGGTCCTTTTAATGTGAGCTTTTTCGCGTTTTTAAAACTGGGAGCAATAACTTCTATTAGATAATGTATCACATACGACTGTCAAACGGTTTACAGCACGCTTGGCTAAATTTAACAACCAAACCACAAACGCGCAACATTTGTCGACTGCCCACATCCGCTTTTGGTTGTCTTGCTGTAATCATATTGCCCCGTCATAGGACGCTATCTTATCAGGGCGTTCATTGAAAACAGAAAGGAAAAAAAAATAGTACACAAAAACTTTTCGAACTTCTAATTGGTAAGTTCATTCCCAACCTGCTGCGTTTTCATAACAAGAACGACACTGTTGGCCTTTTTCCTCCTGAACATCGTGAAAAAGAGAAACATATTTTAAGGAAAATATGCTCGCAACAAAGCAACAAGAAAGGAACACAGAAAAAGAACAGGAACCCGTTTGGGAACTCGTCGAGTCACGTAGCAGGTCACCTGCATAATACTCCACTTCCCTAAGACAATGGACTATCAACGAGGATGGGAACAAAGAAAAAAGACGCTGGTAGCCCCGGCTGACCATAGAAAATTAGGTAACATTTCAGATTGAATTTTACGATTACGTGTCACACCAAGTCAATCGGTGTTTAATTTTTCTTTCAACCTCGTTTTTCCCGTTTCCTTGTGGGAATCAGCAAAGCGATCATTTTTCTCGGTATGTGCCATCCAAAGGTCTTGGTTGAGTTTTATATCTTGGCCGGTAGTTTGCCAGCATAACACACCCGTTTCGACGCGGCAAGGGTTCGAAACGAACACGTTCACCAAAACGAACTCGTTCCCTTCGAATAATACGCGTTCCCTCCTAATTTTGACTTGTCTGCCGGAAATGCGATAACGATGAATGATGGGGAGGACGTGGATATTGAAACCCAGAAGTTTGGCAAGACTTTTACACCAGGGTGCTAACAACAGCTAATTTGGCCTGTCATGTTCTCCCTATTTAACTCCCCTCGACATTCCGCCAATGACTGATGCACTTCAACGACATTCACACACAGTGTTCCAGGACCTGGCGGTTTGACTCACACAGACACTGTGAAACAGTTTATCAAGGTACTGGCCTCGCTGCTTTATTGCAACTCCACTTAAACACACTGCCTCCCTACATTACGTCACAACATTCGAGTTGCAGGAACTCACCATTATTGCATCCCACAAACCTGTCGACCATAAAAGCTGTGAAGTTACAGCGCACTAACCTGACAGCTTACTTCCACAGAAACTAAAAGAGAATCGTCGCAACATTGCACGTAAATCTGCGTAAATTCTAACGCCACGTACAAAAACTGGACACACTACGTCCTACAACTGAGAGGAACATAGTAATCAAGAGTAAGAAGTAACATGAGAAGAACTCAGTACATCGTTACAAAAGATTGTCTACTTTTCTCCTCTGCACACCTGTGCTAAACAGTGGCAAAAACGTTCGGCAAAATGGACTAAAAACTTGGGTACTGATTGGAATAGTTAACAAGTTACCGCAATGTTTAAATACAAGACATGTCGCGTAACCGACTATACAGACGTTGTTGCATGGCGACGCAAGACACAAAGTGGGCCAACTTTCAACGCAATGATCAATCTGCGCAAAAGTTTGAAGGAAAGCCTGTACCAAAGTGCAAGTCCAGACCTTTGCTGTCCATAGACAGCCACTAAGAATACCTTGTATATAACCGTTGCCAACCTTAGTTCATGTGAAATACAGCGGAGTTCACTTATTTGAGTATCCATTAAACAGATAATCTGCCTCCTTGCATTATAAGCGTCCAGTTTCTTTATTTATCATGAACGTAAGGCAACCTGGGCCAAAGTCATACGTCGCTTTAATGTGTACTGTCTGTCCGGTTCCGAGCCTACTCAATCAAGCAGGCTCCACTGTAGTTAGTGCAACAGAATGAAGTGCGTTGTATGTGCAAATGTAAAATTCACGAACTGGTCACCATACGTCTTTTTTAATCCTACGCCCTTCTTGGCTTAAGTCTTTTGGTGCGTTACATTTTAGCTAACGTGAATAGTGTTGAGTAAACAACAGCTGTAAAGCTTACGGCAATGAGCAAAGCTCATGCCAGAGATGAAATATTGGAAGGATATTTTTGGCAAACTGTTAGTATTGTATCGCAAACCCGTCTTGGCTTGGTTTACGACAGTGCTCGTCATAGCCAGTTATAAGATAGCAAAAGGCAATTGTGCATAATAATTACACCTTGCGACAGTAGCAGTTCCCATTTATAGTGAGGCAGGTTGGCAAGATTGGACCAGGAACCAAATTTGCTCCTTTCTTCGCTTAAACACTGGGATCACAAGGTACGAAGTACACAAGCTATACCGCTGTATATCCAACCGAGAGACGATTGCAAAATTACCTGGCAAGTTTAGCACCTTCTAGAAGATTTCGTCAGTTGGTAAAGCTCAGTAGACCACCTGCACGAAGTTAACGCAGCGGCAAACGAACTATGCAAACACCGTATTCACTGCGGCTCCTTGTAATTTCATCACACAGCGAACGCACATCCTTCAGGTCACAGTGCGTAACCTCCACCGAAAATGGCGTAAGACATCGGCAAAATCCAACACGGGATTATATTAAATTGACTTTAAACTGAAGATGAATAAAAACTTGCACGGATTTAATTCCAACGAACCTCTGAACCCTTCAGTCGGTCGGCGAATGACCCTTTGAAACCGCTAGTATCATTGTTAAGAGCTTGGCCTAGACCTATGTGTAACCTTGAAGGCGGTTCAGTTGCTTTACTTGCAGGCTCTTTTCGAGCTGAAAGGGAGGTGCAGTAGCAACGGAAGGATGGGGTTGTTTTTCGCTTGACTGTACGACACTGTCTGGACGGCGAAGCGAACCTCAAAACTCGGGGCGACATAAAGGAGTCCGAATTGGCCTTCTGAGCTATTTCGCTAAGGTCGCAACGAGCAACTAACCAGTATCATATCTTTGTAGACCAACAACTCCTATAGTGGCAAAAATCTCAAACTCCTATGAAAAAGAAAAAAAAACTGGTATTCGAGTCCCAAGTGTTCAGAATAAAATAGATAAATCCTTGAAAAAAAAACACGCAGAGGAACAGGTTTGACAACGTCACCTTGCTGTAATAGCAGATAAACGTTCCCAGAATTATATAACAGGGGAAAAAAGGGGATAGACAAACAAAAAACTGCTCTTCGTTATTTATTCCATATCGATATTCTAGCCCTTCATGTAATTTCCCTTCCAACGTAATGATCGTCATTAACTTGTCTTTCACGATACTGACAAGTCCAAATGTGGCATAAATCTCGTAAGGTAAGTATATTTCAAATGTAAAATTCCTTTTCCCCAATACAATACGGTCGTTAAGATTTTACTCGCAACACGAAGCTTTAACCCTCAATAACATTGATCAACTGTACAAGACCTTCTTGGCAATAGCAATCCGACGTGTATCGCACTTTCAGACTCGTGATACTATGTTCTAGAAATACGTTTAAGTATACAAGACCTCTGAATATTTCAACGAATAGTTGAACATTCGAAAGATTAAAATTACTACACTAAACACGTTTAAATAGTAAAAAGGTTGGCCAAACGCAACGGAACATTATGGTATCTGCGATATCTTATAACGAAATAATCCAAGTGTTATAAAAAATCCCAGTCGACCACACATCGCATGTGTGAATCATCTTAAGTAGTAATCATACTAATAAAAAGTCCGTATCAGCTGGCAAAAATATACAGCACCCGCTTAGGCGTGGTAAAAAAAACAGTCGTTATAACCCGTGGTTTCCTTGATTAGGGGGCACATAATTGTTGTTCTCTACGTAGTCTAGTCAACAGGTGACGTATTCGGTCTTGTTTATCCGCCGAACGATGCCATGACTGAAATGCGTATACTATAACAAAGAGGCTATAACAATGAAAGATAAGCTCCCTGTAACCCCGAATCGCTTAACAGTTTAGTAGAATTTCACTGGTACCAGCTTTGCAGTTGCTCTCCCAAACTCGCAAGCCAGCCGACATGCGCGAATCCTCCCATTTCCCATCCCACGTTTCTACTGACTGGCTACACCAAGCCTATCACTTCAAATGTATTGTTCTTTTGCACACGTACCCAAGAACCCCGGACGTGAGCTCGATACGGAGTACTTTCTAAACTGCATCGCTCCAGTTCCGAGGCGACATTGGCCTCCAACTTATGGCTATCTCGTTAAATCGAAGCCCTCCAACACCAGTGCAAGACAGGCACAAAGTAAACACTGGAACTGACACAAACTACGACGAAAGGGTTAGCTTACTCCCTTTTAATTAAAATATAATTTCTGCTTACGGTAAAGCCATGCTAAAGATCCAAGGACATCTCCGTTTGCAAATGCCAAAACAACTTTCTAGAGCCCAGAAAGAAAACGAGAGAGAGAAAGAAAGGGCCAAAGGTGCCTAGGCCAAAAGAACCCTTTATTTTCGCTAAGGCTTTCATGCGAGGAGGTTATTTATTCGTAAGGTGGCCGTAGGGGGAGAAATACTGGTAAACAACTTGTTTGCCATTTTAGCCGGACACTTTTCCCTTGGCTTCCTTTTCGCTTAAATACCGTTTTGGGTTGCTGGCGTACCGAAGGCGAGCCAAAGTCCAGTTGAGTTCCAAAAGGATTTCCCCATCCTTTTATACAGCCCCAACCAAGCTGAACATTTTTCAAGGCTTGCGAATCCGACTCCCAAACTCTTTCACACATAACAACATTCCGTAGGCTCTTTACTTATACAGGCACAGGAGGCCCAACTGGACAATTAGGATCAAAAAGGCCCAAGTTCCGTTAACCTACCCTTGTGCTCTCTCTCAAAATAGCCGCCATAAAAAGGTTTTTATACCCAGCCATAACTGGAATTGACTAGGCCTCTAAAGCTTTTTTTCCCCCTACCTCTTAAGTTACCGAATCACTTGCTCCACCCGTGGGCTTGTCTTCAATACATACTTTTATATATTTTGAACGTAAATTGCTGTTCTGACGCAGGTAACTACTTGTGTGTTTGACACCTTGACAGAGCAAATTCACATCCCTATAGACTCTTTGGGGGGTCGCAGAAAGACGTCAAAGGCACACACACACAAAACTGATTGCACAAGTTCTGGTGCAAATTGCGCCGAAATCCCTTATAAACAGCGAAATTCTATCCCCTCTGGACCGCTAAGTTGTTTTGAATATGCTAAAAGTGGACCTTCTGCAAGTTGCTTCACTATCATTAAATGTAACCAATTCAGCCCAAAAGGATCCCTGGTACAGTAGTAGGGTGTCTGGGAACGTACTGTGTGAACTCGACATCACTTGTTGTTACTAAATACGCATACAAGCCAACTAAACGCGCCTCCGCTTTCATAATGAATATGATAGCCTTCCACGTGCAACCTCAAAATGAACTGTAAGCTAACCTGACGCAGCTTCACTTTAAGAAGTCTTGATGCGCTACTTAAGGTCGACCTTGACAACTCCGTTTCGCAACCCACTCGTGAATTTGCAAGTGCACAACTATCTTATTTCCCGAACACCTTCTGACGCGTTGGAGAAAACAAAAAGGGAGAAACACAAATCCACACCTGCTATACTTTGCTCGGCAAAGGGAACAGCAACGCTACGGAACGCGAAAGAGATCTAAAAATAAATCGGAAGTAACCCGAGAGTCGTGGAACGAAAACGCGTTAACAAGGAAGGGACACACTGAACAAGTTGCATAAGTACGTCAGTCGTTTGAATCAGTCAAGCAAGTGTTAGGACTCTCAAGCCAAAGCGTTTCCAAAAATACGGTTCCCGTTGAGGGATGGTAAGACATCCACAAATATCATGTGTTCACACACACAAAAATTCCCACACAATTCTGAGCTTCTAAGGATGGCCTAAACCGGATTAGAAGTCTGTTACGAAAATACACTGGCGACTATATCGAACGTGTCAAACAGCATGAATATAGCATCAGTACGTAACAGGAAAAAAAAGCTGCCATACCACCCTGGCCTTGAACCCAGCTTGGATGCTGGTCGAACATTTGAGTTGCTTGTCCAAAACCATAACAATATTTTGTATCGTTTCCTTTCATGATTATGGCTCTGTCCTTAACTGTAAGCCTCATCGGCACAATGGGATGTTCTAAATTTGAGGCAAAATACAGACAGATCCTTAAAATATTTTGTCCATAAAAATTTCCGGCCGAAGGTAAATTCAGTTCCAATGTCTTACTAAGTGGCAAGCAAGAAAAGAAAAAGTTTACCATTTCTCCAATCGAGTAGCTAAAGAAGCGTTTTCCACTTGAAGGTTGTAGGAACCTGACAACTGTAAGGGTGATGGTGTTACAGGCCGTCCCATTAATTACGGCCCAAATGATGCTCACATGTACACCACCAGAGCACATGCCCATATTTATGCGTTCAGGCATGCAAGCCTCCCGACGTTGATAACGTCCCGCGCTCTACGGCTTCTTGGCTGTCCCTCACAGCTTTTCGCCACTCAAGTAACGAGTAACTTAAGTTCCAACTAGTGGTATCTGCCGAAACCTCTTCTGTCGAAGACGTCTTTCCTGACAAGACAACAATACCATATGTCACTCGGTCGACTTGCACCAAACCCTCAACGGGAAAACAACTCCTTATCTCCTCCTCGCCGTCCAACTCGTTCGTTTCGCTGCTAATATGCGAAGCTCGCGAGTTCTTGTGACCTTTCTCTTCGACTATAGCAAAGCAACGTCTTACAAAATTAAGTACAGGGCCATAAAATCCCCTCCCCAGTTTTCCCTGTTCATTTATCTTCGCCGCAGCCAGACACGGAAAAGGGTGGCTGCTGCAGAACCGAAGAAAGCAGTTAACGCTCTTGTCGTCTCTTTTTCTCACACACAACTCACATGCTCAACTCATAGTGTAATAACACTTAGGAAAAAGCGACAACGCTAGAAACAAGCCCAGAAATGAGCGCATCGCCAGATCATCTTCTGCCAGCATCCCTGCCTACGCGGTGTTTTTGGCAAGGAAAAAAACTTCGTTGACAAGAAAACTTTTTGAGGAACGAGGAGAGGAAAAAAAACGGATCACCCAAACCATTTTTTCTACGGTAAGTTGATCACGTACGCACTGTTCTCCTTTGTTATATTGCCAATGGCTGTTGTCAAGTATACTGCACGGTATAGAAACCCGTTCTCAGCAAACCAGACGTTCAAAAGGTGGAGAGATAAATTCCTGTTTCATTGGTTGAAACCTATAAAAGCTCTGTTGCTTCACCATTACGCAACGGTGAGTCGCCCAGTTTCGAGAAGGAATGCGAGTTTCTTACCTAATCGTTGAGCGTCTAGAATCCCTAGCCACTTGTCTGAAGCAACACGTGTCACAGCGACCAAAATAGTGTTCCCCGACGCTAGTACGCAAGGCACTCCCGAATCAACAGGTAAACCTCGTGGGTCCAGCGAACGAAGGGAAGTGTGTTTCTGCGCGAACTAAGTTGGGTGATGAACACGAACTTCAACACTATTGTTTCCGCAACCCAATCCTAATACTCACTAACCGAGAACTGACTCGACTGTAGCGAAGTCGTATGTTGGCTTGCATACGTAAGCGCGGTGTAAACGTGGCAAAATGTTTCATCCTTTTCGTCCGTCTACGCACATTCTCCTAACCCCGCTCTTGTAGTATCCATGTCCCTCGACTTTTCCATCCCGAGGAAAACTCGGGACTTTTTGCTTGTTGGACTAATACCAATCCGAAAATAGCTCGTGGGTTGGGTTTTATGACCATCAACTTGGCCGGGCCTGGTACTTGGCTTCGCTTGCTTGCTTGCCTTTTGCTAACACTAACACCCGAGATTCCTTCTTGCTCATTCCCTTCATCTTTTCCTCAACAACCACTTTGCATATCCCGTCTGGAGCTCGGGCTCTACGCTACGAACGGATAGACACATTCAACAAGTTGATAACCAAACTTAGCAAACTAAATAAGGTTCGCCAATCGAAACCCTTCCGTATTCCGCCTTTCATAATTGTCGTAGCCACATTGTCATATAGGGTTTAAACCACGATATGCGGGCTGTTGTCTGCACCCCCCCTTTTTTTAAAGATATATTAGCAGGTTTTCTCATTTTTTATTGTGTGCCGGCAAATTGTCCGAATGGATCGTTGCAGCTGACTGTGATATGACCTACAATAATAAATATCTCCTCCGTCTCCCAATACGCCTAACCCCTCAATATTTTTTTAAAATCTTGAAATTCCCTGAAATTATTATCACCGCTTCGATAGTTGGCATCAGCTGATAAAATAGAAGGGCAACGAGTCCTTCTGTCTGGTCCAGAGCAGTTTCGTCACACAGACGTGAATTCTCAGTCTTACTTGCGCTACCTTTGCTACCTTTTTGAAAAGTAGTTGGCTATATTACGGACATTATAGAATTCAAATAATTCCAGAAACTAAGTTATAAACCTAATATTCTGATACATTGTAAACTTCTGAACAAAGAAAGCTAAGAATTTTAAGGAAAGGTCCTCGTCCTTCCTTACGTCTGAACTCGTTTGCATGCAAGTTAACCAGGACAGAGATAACAAAAATACCTGAACATCTTCAAAGTTTTCGGAAGATTACGAGAACGGGAATCCCAAATGGCTTTTTTACGCTGTTTCCGAAGATGTGTCTAGAAAATGAAAGCTTCGCTCTTCGCAGCCAATAGGCCTAGAAGCTAGCATTTCCCCACCCAGTCGAAGATCCAGACACACCCTTGGTCAAAAAGATAAGCTCTAGTCCTAGCCAAGGGGCTTTATGGGAGCTTGGCAGTGACACCTTGTCCCCATAATAACGCAGGTGATATACAATTTCCGTGTACTTTAGTACAAAGTTCAAGAAAAGTCACGCAGCGAGTTCCAGTCTTTTTTTTATCCCTTTGCTTCTCCATATTTATCTTCCCTGTTCACAAACTGGCCTAATACTACTCCAGGTAAAAAAAAACGAACTAATCTAATCCAAGACAATGTGACGCACCCCTGCTATGCCATAGCAACACCTAAGGTTATTTGCATAACGAAACCATAACTTTCTTTAAAGTGAGCGCGGTAGAAACTGTCAAGCGCTTTTGCTCGGTACGTAAACTGCTTGTACACGAAAAGCGGAAACAGTGACTCAGCAATAAACGGCTCTATCTATCATGCACTTAAAATAGCAACCGACGAAGAAAAACTAGCCTAAGGGCAGACATGGGGTTGGTAAGGACAAAGCCCACAAATCCCATCCGTACCCGATGAGGTACTCATAATTTTAATCTGACTCTCTATATCTTCTTCGTAGTGTGGATGGGGTACGAGTAAAATGTCAGTAAAAGAATTGTCTCGTACGCTACTGTTCGTTCTAGAAAGAGAAAAACGGGCACAGGCGAATATGACGAATGACAAACAGGTGTGTTGCTCGGAACAAGTCAATAAGGGTTCTACGCCGTCTGCATTTTCTTTAGAAGAAAGCAAATATACCTCTGTACATTGGCCACAACAATGCGATGCCAGTTAATGGGTCTCTGCGAAAGACTAGGTGAGCCACTCGATTTTAAAATTAGCAGGTCATCCACCTGCGCGGTATTTGTACCTGTCTAAGTTAGTTACCAGAGGATGTGTGACGTAGGAGCCCAACATGCACACAGCCGGCAGCCTACCACAACAGGGATCATGACGATTCGTGTAAAAACGAGCTTTGTTGCAACGATTGATTTGGTATACCTTCAAAAGAACCAGTTTCTTTCTTTCTCCTTTTTCCGTAACAAGACCTTTGATGATAGTGTAACACCCTACGGTAATCATTGACGTGCACAAGACAGGAAACGCGTTCACTTATCACTGGGATTTACAGCTTAAAATTATGAGGCTTCTGCAAACCAGCTTATGTGCGGATTACGACCACTTACAATAGCGACCCACACGTGCCAATACCAAAGGTGACAAGCAGCATCGCTTTGAACTCCTTTTGACTGAGGTGTGAAATCTAGGTTTGTGTTTTGTCATAAAAACAACTTAGCACGTAGGCTAGCGGATACGCCAGGGTCCCCTCGCAGGCGAATGTCGGTGAGCACACGTCCACCGATTTGGCGACAAACACAATTACAAATTCCTGAAAGTCGCGACTTACCTCGGTCAAGACGATGCGCACTGCAAGAAGTAAATACCGTTTGGGTCAGGTTCGCACGTCGCACTTCAGAATGGGTAAAGGCGAGAGAAAAAAAAACACGAAGTGAAATGATCCTCGGATTTCCAGTTTTCCCGGCAAGTGGCACAGAGCACGGGTGTACAGTATATTTCTTCTTAATCAGTATTCACATTCAGTAGTGGAAGTGTTGCACGTACGCCAGAGCACCATGGCACCATTCAAACGTGCGTTAAAAGAAACCCCAAACTGATCAGCGTGGCAACCACCTATTCCCCTGGAATGTAACAACCTGTCAACTGGACCACTGAGCGGCGACTGATTCTTACGTGCTCCCGAACTCGAGAACGGGAGATGGCAGACCAGCCGCAGTTCGTGAGCTGCGACGAACTGACGACCAACGGAGTTGAACAATAGCCCAGCACAGTTCGGGTGTTTTGCTAACGTAGGTTTATTTTTCTCTCGAAAAAATTCAAATAACTGTACTAGATCTGTTCAGATTCACGTACACATCCAGGTCGGCCCTGACTGCTGAAAAGGAATGGGTTGGCAAAAATGTTCAAATGGGTCAAACGGAGAAAAACCGGAATGGCTGGCTGAGAAGGGGTGGGGTGGTAGGGCGGAGAGGGGAATCGTCTTTGGTTGGTGCTTAGAAAGTGCACAGAACCCTTCTCGTTCGCTTGCCAAATTCTTTCCTGAACAAATAAATTGGCAATCCCGCTACCTGACCACTGACCCCTGACCCAGTCCCAACTATAGGAGCCCCCTTTGGCTTTTCTTCAAGCACCTTGTCTGACCTGTTTGGTTTTCAATGAGGTCAAGATATGGGGTACCGTTAGAAAAGGTCGAACCACCTACACTTATTCGCACAAAAGCGTAGGACGAACGGTTTCTCAGGTCCCTATGAAATAGAACGGTTTTTCTATTTTTATGGTAGGGGTTTATGCATGCCTAATCACAATAGAATGCCGACCTTACTAGAGGGCAAACATGTCCAAACGTTGCAAGCTAAGGATCGCTTTTAAAAGGTTAGCAGTGTCCTCGCCTACGAGATTGTATTTGGAGAGTTTCTTCTAAAACAGTCCAATCGGGGAGGTTATGCTTGTTCTTTAAACCCTTTTCGTTTTTGCTGAAGTAATAATGAGGAAACTATGGAACAATGGAGGAGAACCCGCGAAAGTGTATTCTTATGAGGGTTTTTCACAGCATGACATTCCAAAATTGGAGAATTATCATAAAGGTCTCTTATCGTTAAAACATGAGAGCTCCATCACCTCACATGCGGAAAATCCCTCTTGGGGTTTCCGGTTACAAATTACACAAGCATCTTCTCGTATTCCGTACAAGGCGTTGCATAAAGAACTGTTTCCTATTGGGATTTCCCGCACGACAACAATGCAGTTTATAGAAGGCAAAAGGTCCCTCTACCTGTCTGAAGAGCCTTCGGCAAAAAGATGGCGCTACGTATAATGTCTTTCCGATTTCCACGCAACTTCATGCTTTTCATCACAGATCTGGACCGGGAAACACGCCAGTCACATTTACGCCATTCCGGCAAGTCCAAAAGTAACCAGCAGCGCGCCATAAGTTTTACCAAGTCGTCCAAGAAATGCAGCTCCTAATAGCAGTACTCGCAGTATTGTCTATCTGTACGAGCTTTGCCACGCCTCAAGTGTCCGTCGAATGCGAGCTTCGTTATACGTCCACTGGAAGCCCCTACTGCTGTGGCCAACAAGGTAAAGTAGCCATGAAAGTATCAAGCAAAACCCCCGGTGACTCTCTTCTTATTGAAGCGAATTATTAATACAGGAGCTGGAGTCGTGCCAGTGGAAAACGAAAAGTATTATGGCACGTGTCCGCCGCCTCTGCCGCTGAATGATTGCCCCATCGTTTTCTCAGGGGTAAAGCCGGATATTCAAGCTGATCAGCAAGATAACCAATTCCAGAACATCCGACCGTGTTCAACAGATTTTGCATGCGCGAATCTCGAGAAGTGCTGCTTTGACCCATGCAGCCAACTTAATGTATGTAAACCTCTCCTTCCTAACCATCACCTTTCCTCAGATTCCCTTATCGGCCCTTCCCAGCTATACCCGAGTTTAACTTATCCTGCGTTCTAATGCATGTAGCCTACTGCAAAATGCCTTATAGCGCCTTTTAACTACAGCAGCTGCCCTTGATAACATCTACCCAGAAATAACCATGGTCGGTACATATCCACTTTCTTGAACTTGCTTACATTCTTTTTTAAATGAACGTGGATGTCGACAAGATGGCTAGTACCAAATGTAAACGGTGTCACGATACCTATAGAAAGTTGCTTGAATTGCGCAAAACAGTAGAATCTCTTCTATTTTGTTTGTACGGAAATGTACCTACTGTCCAATTAACCAAAAGCTGGCTAATCCCAAAGCTGTATAAATAGGCTGTCTTAATATTAAAAATCATGTACCTACGTAGCATAATATTAATCCTTAATGTTAGCGAATATTTATTTAGTTAAGGAGTAAAAATTCCCATTTTAACTGAAATTTTCTTTCGTAGCAGAATGGCACCAATCACATTTTTAACTAAATATGTTTAATTCTGGAAATATTTTAGTGGTCTTCATTGCAGTTTTTCCCAGATGGCAAATATACTGTGGACTCGTCTGTAGTTTTTTTTACGGATTGCAAATTAAATCCTGACTTCTACAGCGACAAGAGGCATATTAGACATGCCTTTGACTGCCCATGACTATCAAGGATATTGCAATCACATTATCTTCAGCTAAAGAAAACTTGGCTACCCAAAATCTAGTATAAATCATGCGCAGGGCATACCAAACCCCACATTACGATGGATAATAAACTCATAATGGCCGTTCGCTTCTAACGTTTGAGTTGATTTGGTTTAGCTTAAATCTAACTTTATCTAGATCTGATATGCAGAAAATACCCCAATCTGTACCCACATAGGAGTCACCCGTTATAGCTGTAACAGGCCAAGTTGTATTTGTAAGCGAAATCGAATTGCGCTAGGTCATATCCCGGAATGGCGTGTGTTCCGGATCGGAAGTGCTTATGTGGCAGAACTTCCTAATAAAAACACAGACTTGCATACGATCTAAGTCCCCAGTCTTGGACAGTTACTTGTCATGAGTACACTTCCAAGTCTGGCTGGTACCACTCCCAGTTTTCCTTATTTCCCTCCTCTCTTGTAGCTTTTGCGTTCTAAATAAAACCCAATTCTTACTGCAATTGTGGAGTGCTATAAATTAGCACGTAACGACAACTTGTCTTTCTCCATTCGGCCACGTTTCAAAATTAAGCCGTTACATAGCTACCCCATGTCCTCGTACGGTACCAAAGTTTCACACTGAAGTGTACCTAATTTTTTTTCTTCCATGGCAACTAAGCTGCGTCGTAAACAAATTTTTTGTATAAAGTTTTTTTTAAACAAGCTATACACTCTCCGTTACTTCATAACGCACTTTATTGTATAAAGCTGTCTGTGTCAAGGATCCAGGCCGAGTTCTTAAAAAAGTAACAATAGTTTTTTCTTACAAAGCAAAAATGTACCCATACAACAGTAATAACACATTCAAGGCAGTTCAACCCTTTCCATGTTAACCTTGCCCTTCTCCCTCGGTAAACGAAAATATAAGTTTCTTAAGTAAACGGATATCCTGCTGCGTGTGTTTTCATAATACAAATTCAAGAAAAATGCTGTGAAAAGGTGTCTTTTGTAAAAAAAAAAGTCCATGTGGGAAACGTCTTCCAACAGACGGTCGTTCCTTTTACGCGCATTGTAAAAACAAAATGACATCAGATTCACTTTGTCGTGGCAATACACTTCACTATTGTTTTGGCACCAGCTTATTTGTCCTCCCGTTAAATCCGCGCTACTACTTATGTTCGAAACACCGCGGAGCAACAACGAATATCGTGATTTACCCGAACACTGACGCCGACTTGTAGTGGTTCACTCTTTACAATATCGGATGATTGTCTTCCATGGGCCACCGAAGGCTAATAAATCACCTTTTCTTAAGAACAAAAGGCCGCCGTTTTGCTCCTGCATAAGAGGCAATATCAACGAGGTTCATTCCCCAACACTTTACAATCCCTGTCTGCAAAAAACAAAGCTAGATAACCGGGTAGACAGACTCTTTCCCCAAGTTATCGCTTTCTCCCGTACCACAGGACAACAATGTGAGATCCACCCTTTTCATGTTATATACTCGCTTCACACTCCTCCTCAATCTCCCTCGTAGTTTTTCTTTGGTAACGCCCCAGCTCACTTTAACATTTTTGTTCCAATATTGCGCAAGGAAACGGAGTATTCCTTCGAAAAAGCTGCCATTGCTTGGGCATAGTTTTAGCAGTGCAACGGGGAAAAAAAGCGCTTGTAAAATCTTTTGTTCGCCTTAGGCTCGATTGTCAGGATACTTGTCCCAGTAATAATCATTCGTTAATACCCGCGGACTACTGTGACTCAAGGGTCCTCCGCTTGGACTTAAGGCTCGTTGCAAAGGGGCCATGTTAAAAGGCGGGGGAGGCATGCCCGCGTTGGAACCGCCCCTGGGTTGAGTCATAGGTCGCGGAAGATGATTTAAGCTCGGTGGCATGGGCCCTGCAGCAACGGAGGGGGGTAACATGCCGGCGTTGGACCCGTTTGGGGTCGAGTATGAAGGCGGTGCTTGGCCCGGTGGGCTAAACGTAGGCTGAGCTAAGGCACTGTTGGGTCGGTCCCTGTCGGAGGTACTGGTACTGCCCACCGGCGTAATGGGGCTAAGCAGGGGATCACCGTTCTCGTTCAGTTCCGCTGGGAGTTTCCCGCTCCGCTTCACCAATAAGCGCACGACATTGCCGCCGTTTTTGATTATCTCGATCGCCTCGGCGTGGGTCATGTTCTTGGTGTTCATGCCGTTGATTTCGATGAGCTGGTCGCCGACCCGTAAACGCCCATCTTGGTAAGCTGGACCGGTCTCAGCCATGCGGAGCACAAACAACGGCATGTTTTGGAACTCCCGACCGCCGCGGATGCTGAAACCAAATCCACGCAAACCTTTGGGGATTTCTACAGCGTAGTACTGCTCATCTTCGGGCTCTACGGCTTCTTGCTCTTCCTGAGGAAACGGCAAGGACAAGAAAAGATAATGACACATTAACACGTCGCTACGCTCAAGATCAACCTTGACAGTGGCGTGTACAGAAAACGTACAGCCAAACGTTCAGTCAGGAAAGAAGAGTATGTGTTGTCTGAGATGCCAAGACAGGTAAAGAGGTGGAAACTGAAGTGTGGCCAGTCGGGAACAAGTTTGTTTTTGAAATACCTGACGTCCATCGACTTGATCATAATACGAGGCCCTGCTTGAACGCATATCACTTGGGGCGAGAGAATGTGATGAAGCAGGAAGCAAAAATCTGCATGGGGGGACGTTAACAATGCCGCAACCATGGGCCAAATAATTGTTTTCAAGCAGCAGGCAGCACAATACCCAAAGTAAGAAATAAAAAGGGGCTTGGATTAGAAAAAAAAGGCTCTATGAATCTAAAACTGGAAGGGATCAGAGTTTAAAATCCAGCTAACCTGTTGTCTAAGCTTCCAGACTGAGATTGTGAATCATACCCTAAGCCATTAAAATCAGGTTCGGGCAATCCATTTATGCCCATTGGCTGCGGGTTTCCTGAACCAAGGGGCAAAGCCTGGGCCATAACCATGGAACTGTTAGAACTCTGCGAGTGCAAAATACACAAAAATAATACTACGGGAAACACTCATTAACCAAAACCCAGTGGGGGTGGAGGAAAAGTTAATCTGCTCAAAATCTGCTAATAGAAGAACTACCAAGCACACTCCCAAGCACAGCATATATAACTACTTCAACGTCAAGTCGCAAGACACATTTATGAGCCAAAAGTCTTTAAATATACGTACCCTTTGAGAGTTTGAGGCGGTGCTGGAATTATCGTCTGGAACCAGGCAAGGAAAACGCGATTAACAAATGACTTTTTCAAAAGAAGAAAAATATGTATATAGTGGGTCACTCGAAAAGTTCGTGCAGTAATTCACCCAAAATTTGAAACCGAATTTCTCTGAACATTACTAATATATTAATTATTTTGTTCGATGACTTTAGTCCAACGATTGGGTAAATCAAAGATTGATTTCTCCAAGAACGTCTTTGCTTTTTTGCAAAAAAACTGATCGAGGTGCCTTTTAATGGCCTCCAGATTTCCGAATTTTTTCCATAAAGATAATTTTGAAGAGAGATAAAAAGATGATAATCTAAGAGCAATGTCAGGACTGTAAGAATAGTGCGATTGAACATCCCTGGAAACTTCGAACAAATTTTTTTTACGTCGGCAAAGACCTCTCTTCTGTTGGCCAATTGTGGACGCTTTTGAGCAATGACATCGTTCAACTTTTACAGTTGCTTGCAATATTTATAACAATGGATGATTTGGCCTTCTGGGATTAGCTCATAATAAGCCACTCCTTTAAAATCCCACCTGCATCACAGCATCACCTTCTTCGGGCGGAGCCCAGATTTACGGACAGTTTATGGACGATTGTCCCTTGATCCTCAAGACCTTTTTCTTGTAACATTATGGCAGAAAGTCCATTTTCATCTCCCGTAATCATCTTCCTCAGGAAAAGATGTCCCTTGCTTTGTTGAGCAATAACTCGGACGCGTCTACGCGCTGTTCTAGGTTCCTGCCGCTCAGGCAGTGGAGGAGCCTGACGTCCGCTTTATTCACGTTTCCAGCTGATTTCAGGTGGTTCCCAATGCTTTTGTGCGACACACGAAGATCTCCTGTATCCTCTGAATTATCAGATGTGAGTGTGCGTACACCATAGTTTTTATTTGGTCCGCATCGACCAATTAAGGGCGACCCGGTAAGTCATCATTTTGAAAAACAATTGCCCTTCGCAACAGCGGACACCGTTCCGAAACACGGGTTCTTTTAGGGCATTAGGGCCATAAACTGCGATTTTTTTAGTCGTTTTCAAAGCGTTGAGTCATTTGTGGAAGTTATAACGTATAAAAAGGCGCTAATTTACAGCGGTACCGTTCATCTTTCAGCGTTGAGTAGAAAATTCATATCCACGTCAAAAATCATCAAACTTTCGTTAACATGTGACTGAGAGAACTCTCTTGCTAGTTTGTGAGCAAAAAAGTGCACGCGGGCACTTAAAGAGAAATACAGGGGCTTTTTGAATTCGAAAATGGTCGAATCACTGCACGGACTTTTGGAATGACCCAATACATATCAATATATATGTATATATATATCTACCTAACGGTGGTCCAACCGTTAAAGTCACCGAGTATCCCGAATCCTTAATAAGGTTGACAATGTCGCCATGCGGTAGACGGGAAATGTCGTGGTGATTGACAGCCAAGATCCGATCACCGACGTTCAATCTTTCGCAGCGCTCTGCAGGGCTTCCTCTAATAATCTGGCCTGAAATGGTACATGATATCATAGTGATTAGTAACAGGAAACCCGAAAGACAAAGGCAGATATAACCTGATTAACAAATTAGCTCGTTCTAAATCAGAATTAAAGTGGCATCTCGCAAAGGGAAAGTAGTTTTGCCTGTTTACGATAGTGAATTACATCGAATTTGGTTCACGAAAATAAGAAATATTTTTAAAAATTTTATATCAATATATATTCATTATATTTTTTAGAAACTTACACCAGTGCTAATGGTTAATAAGAATTAGAGTATATTTAAAACTACCATTCTCTTTTTATCAAGACAATAACGAATTCCTTGCTATTTAAAAGCAATAGGCGCGAGCCTATTGCTTTTATCAAAGAAAAAACTCGAAACTCGATTTTTCATAAAAGAAAAACTCGAAAACAAGACAAACAATCGGCTATAACAATGTAGGTCAAGTGTTGCCCTTACCTATGAACGATACGCCTTTGGTTACTGACGAGATGATAACAAATCCAAAGCCTTCGTTTTCGCGCCGCATGACGGTTACGTCATACGGGTACATTAATTCTGGTGCTCCAAATCCTGTATCTTAATTCAAAAGAAATTCTTCATTAGGCCAATCGAGACACGCAAAAATCCTTCTCACCTGGCTGGGTTTGGAAAGGAATCCACCTTCTTACACCAATACTAACTCTCCCTTGCAAAGCGGCCGCCCCCATGAGCTGCACCACCTGGTGGTGTGACGTGTGCAACACCGAGTGCCCATCCACGCTCAGAATCTCGTCACCCGTTCTCAGTCGCCCATCTAAATCTGCCGCTCCGCCCGGAACGATATGTCCTATCGAAACCTGCGACCCTTCCTCCGTTCCGCCCACAATTCGAAACCCGAAACCCGTCTCATGGCGTAGTAAGGTGACGTTCATATCCATCCATTCACCAGGCGCGGACGGCCCACCGGGCGCCGGTGGCACGGTATGGGCCATGGGCCGCTTCAGAGCAGGGTAAGGTTGCTCATGCTCGAAGCTGGTCGATTCTTTCCTCAGCTGCTGTTGTTGTTGTTGCTGCTGCTGTCGCCATTGTTGTTGTTCATTATACTGATGAATTTGTAGCTGTGTGTTGTAGTTGTAATTGGCCACCGATTGCGGCTGAGTATGATAGCCCGAGTCCTGGCGCCGAAACTGACCCAACGGTTCGTCTTCGGGAGGGTATCGCACTCCGCCACTGCCTACGATGTAACCGTAGCCGTAGTCCTGGCGCTCGTTCCGCTCCATTCCGGGGTAGAACGCGCTCGAGTTAGGGTATTTGTTCCCAAAATTGTCCTCTTCGTAATATTTGGGGTAGTTCGGGGCTACCATGCCGCTATTCTCGTAATCCAGTTCCCTGCCGGGGCTTTTACTTCTGGAACTGGGCGGGTAATCGCTCTCCAGCTCGCGACCGGGACTTTTGCTCCGCATGCGAAACTCCTGCGGCGCGCCAGACGGGGGAGGAGGAGGGGCGTACTCGTCTTTACCGTTGCTGGGGGCATGGGTGGGTGTTTTGGGCCGATTTCTCGTGTCCACCAGAGGCGTTTTGGGTCGATTAGGTACAACTTCTTTGGGTCGCATGCTGTAAAGATCGGCGGTGGGCGTTTTGCTTCGGTACATGTTCGGAAAGGAGGGTTTCCGGGGACTGTTGCCCCCACCATTGGTCGGTCCGTTGGATAACGCCGTCGTGTCATCTTTATTGACATTGTTGGCGTTTTTCCACTTATTTTTGGACGGCGAGGACAAGATGCCCCCACGCTGGACAGTTACGGAGGCTTCTCGCCCCCACGGACAGTCTTTGAGGACTTGTACGACTTCGCTGTGGGTTAACTGTCGCATATTAATGCCGTTGATGTCAACCAAAATATCCCCTTCCTGCAAGTTCTGGCACCGCGGCCGGTCTAAAATGGTTTTGACTTTTTGACCGTAGGCGGAGTCAGCGATGGTGAAGCCAAATCCCATGGCTCCTTTCGTAATGTGCACTGTAATGAGTTCGGGTTTCGCTAGGGGCATGGGCGGCCCATTTCCGCTCGGGTTATTCGGAGGGTTACTGCTACCATTAGCACCATCGGCATCGGGATCGAAGGATTGGTCCATGAGATGAGAATCGTTAAGCATATCCGCTGAGCCTGGTCGTTTCGTGGGATCCACCATGTCAGGGACGTTCTTCATTCGTGATGAACTGGCACTATCCAGATCTTCCCGCGACCCTGTTACCATATCACCGCCACAAAGATCGAAAGTTTCTTTTTAAAGAGTATAAGAAACAACTATAAGTGGGCGCATACATAAGCCCATGGGAGCACGACCCACCCCTTCCCCTCGTAAAAAAAAGAACACAAACAGAATAACGGAAGTACATAGAGGTTACAATGTTTACCGTTGGCGGAAACAGCTACTGTTGTAACAATTTCGGTGTTCGGATCGTTGGGATCGAAAGGTAACGGATAACCACGGCATACCTCTAAAGCTACAGCCTGACCAGGTGTGATACTCTGGAACATGGTAACCATGTCTTGATGTGTGAAGCCCAAAACGCATAAATCGTTGACGTAAACCAGTACGTCACCTAATGAATACAAGGAAGTTTGATATATTAAAGAACCCGTTTCTTGCTCTGTGCATTTTGCACCATTTTGGACTTGTCTTACAATATCCATTACGCAATTAATGAAGTCATTTTTTTCCACGTTCGTTGAATGCCGACTAATGCCAGGCCACATTATTTATCAGTTAGTTCACCAATTTCCCTTTCCAGTTCCATTAGTCAAGGATGTCAATTTTCTCTTTCGGCAACCCTGAGCAATGCATTATCGCAAGCTAATATTCTAGAAACTCTAGGAAACTTCCTGTCAAGTCTCTTTCATCGTTAGCTCATTGATTTATCACAGGAAAAACCCAAACTCTCATTAGCATAGAACAGGCCCTTTCGATTAAAATCTTCCCCCAAAAGCATGTCTCTTGCTTTCCACATTCTGGACTGAAAACATCCTGAAAGAAAAGTAGTGACGAAGTTCCAACTTTTGCTGTAAACTTGCCTGTTCTTAGCTTTCCATCCGACCAGGCAGGGCCGTTGGGGACAACGGATTTGATTTGCAGGAATTCATCTTCTGCGTCATCGCCTCCCACGATGGTGAATCCCAGACCCCTGGGAGACTTGAGCAATGTGGTGCAAATGCGTTCACCTTCCAGTTCCGCTGGATTACGGGTGAAAAATGGCCGCCCATATCCTATAAAACGAACACACCGGTTTTTCGTTAGTAATCCTCGCTGTCTGTTTCTTTTTGGTTTCCAAAGTGAAACCGTAATGAGATTATTACGTTTGGGTGTTGGTGAGCTATTGCCATTGTTGGTCGATGACGCTTCCTTCTTCGGCCTCGGAAATGTACCCGTTCCGGAGTCTGCACTGCCAGCTGCGTGGGAGGTAAAAAGAAGTCCAGAATTAAACTTTCTGAACCCAAAGTTCCCAAAATAACGTATTACCGTTGCCTTGTGTTAATCGTTTCGCTTGCAATACTGGGTTTTCGTACTGCGTTTTGCGATTGACATGGTCTATATAATAGGTGCCATAATGTGGGTCGTCGATCTTTTCCCAGCCGTAAGGTAACTCGTCATCTGAGCATTCTTCTAAAGATTTTTTCTGTATCCTGGATAATCTGGGATCCAACCACTGTGACGTACCATTTTCGTGACTTCCCCCCCGAAAAAAAAGAATCTCACATTACAATCCAAAACTCCTCCCATTTGAGCCATGCCAAACCAATATAAATGAAGCATCAGATAAGTTTCTCTACATAATTGTTTCTGCTGATTATACCAAACATCACGTGACTTCATACAATGCAGAAGAACACTAACAAAGGAAGGCTTACTCAATGAAGTAGACTTCGCCACGTTCGGTGTATGCTTTCTCCCAATTAGGTGGCAAAGGTCCCAACTCAGCTTCCGTCAAATTGGAAACCGGATTAGACCTTCCCTCATCTCGGTGTGATGGCGCAGCCATGGGAGTTCTGGCCCGTAAACCTGCATAAGAGACACGAATGGGTGAATAGAGACAAAGCCAGTGCACCCAGGGACAAGGGACGCTTTATGGCACTGTTTTCAGCAAAAGGTTATCTTCACTTTTCGTTCAGATGATTATACCAAACATCATGTGTCGTTCTACCGTTTAAGGTGGGATTCTTTTAGGATTTCTTTTTGCCGCTTACCATTCAAGTTGACAGGCGGCGAATCTTCCTCTGGCTCGAGCAAGTTTTTCGCAGCCATGGCTTCAACGTTCGACCGATTGCGTTTCCGTTTCCCTTCTGAGCTTGGGTGAGCGCCTGGCAAGAGTTTGCCGCTGTTGTTCAGACTACTCAATGGCGTCGAATTTAACTGCGAGTTTTTGCTCGCCGTTACTGGCAGAATGGACAAACTATCTGACGTGGGTTTCGGGGTACCATAATAATGACCTAGGTGACGGATAATAATGAAATTCTCCCTTTCTCTGGCTTATAGGCAAAGGTTCCAAGACTACGGGGGCAATTCGATAAGAAACAAAAAAAAAAGGAATGGAATCAAGAAAAGAAAAGGTTTTGCAAGCTTAGTACCATGCAAGGAAGATATGTCGCCATGCAAAGTATGTCGTTTTGCGAGCTCTACAGAAGAAGGCGAAGAGGATGAAGGGCGCGGCCTCAAGCTAGCATACAGCGACAGCGTCTTGTTCTTTCGAGGCGTAGGGAGCGTCTTCACGCTTGGCTCTTCCAATTCGTGCTGAACAGGTGCAATGATTGACGCAGGGAGGAAATACTCTTTAAAGGCGTTTTCAGAATTCAAGGGTGCTAACTCGGGCGTGGATAGAGACGCGTCCTGGTGGCGTCTCACCCTCGGCAATGTTTGGCTCGCCAGGGGAGATTTCATTTTGAAAGCGCCCTTTAGACTTTCCATGCAACAATGAAATGCACTTTTCCCATGCCGAGTGGGTTCAGAGGACAAATTGCCACCGCCTGAAAGAAGTTATTGGCAAAAAGCTAATCCAGGGACCACAACCATACTGTGAAACCAAATATTAGAGCGCAGGGTCGAGAAAATGTTCAGAAAAGAAACAACGAAAGAAGGTCAATAACAAGCCCAAAAAAGTCATACAATAACTCAAACGCCGTTGAAAACTGTACAGTTTTAACGACGCGTGGCAAAACCCTTCCTCACGGGAAGGAAATAAGAACAAAATAAAAAAACACCTACCTTCAAAAAGACCACTCTCTAACAAACTACCCTTCCGTTCCAAATCTTGAAATTCTTCCACGGACAAAAAGATATAGTCTACACCCGGGATTTCTCCAGGTCGCTGCGGACGAGTTGTGACAGGCACTGTGCGTAAGTACAAATTGTCGCGGATGGTGTTCTGCAAATCATGGTCAATGGATCCTTTCTGGAACCGCGAGTGCAGATATTCCCTCAGATCCTTCGATAACGATCCTGGTAAAGGGAAACAGATTCAGATATGAAGTAAAGTAAGCATTCCTGGAAATTCTCAACAAATGGAATACGCCTGGCTCACGTCGGATGCGGATGAAATATGATAATATCAATAATAATAATTTTAATAATAAATAACCACAAGTCGTAAAGAATTTCCGTACTCAACGACAGGAAATCTACATTACGCGCGCGGTGTAACCTGCGCGAAGGTAAACTGAGATTAAAGCAGACCACCCGAGGTGCCAATCAAACACCCTGCTTCGATTTGCGGGCTTTTGTTCATAAATTTTGCTGATGTAAACACTCAAAGTCGAATCCGAACAAGAGACAGGAAGCACGGAAAGTGTTACAACCTAGTTTTGTTACACGTGGTATTTTTTATAGGAAAACCTTTCATTCTGTATTTATGAATGTCTCCCGCAAGCGGTCTTTTCTAGTCTGTGGATTCTATACTACAGTGGGAAAAAATGTCAAGTACTGGTGCTAGTAACCTTAAAAGTACCACATTATGTGTTCCGCCATACTTCACGCGACATCAAGAGTATTCTCATCACAAAATTTAGGCTACAATGGAGGAAAGACAAGCCTACGCGGGCCAATTCAATAAAAAAAAATAAAAAATGGAGGAAAGATTCAATGACGAATAACATGGAGAGGCTCGCACGGGTTTCGCAAACAGAGCTCGTTAGTTTACAAAGCTATTGTAATGGTAAATATTAAAAATAAATTCACGACTGTGCTCATCGCCAAGCATTTTCAGCAAATGTCTTCGGTGCTTCAAATTACTGAGCTAAAATGGTGATCCTTTGGCAAAGTAAAAAAGAAATTTTCGACGTCACTATCTTATAAAAAAAACGGTTACAGGTGTAAAAATCTTCAATGCTGGACCAGTCGGTATGAAGCTACTTTAAAAAAGTTTCAATTTAATTCTTAGGATAATAACGTCAAATTCCTAGCCTAGCTATACCGTACACTAGCACAGTGTCTACTTAAATCCAGCTCAAAATCTCCGGAGTCGCCAATCACTAGATGTTTTACTCAACCTAGCTGTGCTGATGCGCGAGTGACATAAATCATGGCGGTTTTAACAATGGCGCCTCTAGTGGTCGCTCTTTGTAACTTCAGCGTGGCTACCGAGCCGCTTGTACCGTTCCTGCCAGTTTTTTCGCCCAATAGTGTGAAATGCATTAATCACGCCAACAAAAACCATTTTCCCTCCACTTCAGGTAAAAATGTAGTTAAGGATAGGAAAATGAAGCTACCATCCAATTCATCAGGGTAGGGTAGGCCGACTTGGGCCAGTTTATCAACTGAGCTTTGGTTCTGGTAAATTGGTTGCTGGCCTTTAGGCGGGCTGCTAAGGTTATGGCGTGGCGGTTGACCACTCCGCTCGGCCAGGCGACTATAGAGCACAGCGGACTGGTATGTGGGTACCACTTGTGGTTGAGGCGTGGCATAGGGGGTCGTCCTATTGTTCGATTGCAGTGGTTCTTGTTCAGTATTCTCCAAATATTCGTGCGTTAGCACACTTTCTTCGCGTCGGTAGACCACTTCATAACGGTAAGTGGCGCGTTTTGTCCGTTTCCCGCGTCGGATGGAGCAATCCGAAGTTTCATGCGTTGAATCATCTGTGTCTCGTTTTCTGCGCCTCCGACGGACACGCCCATTGCTACCACAACAACAGCCAGCAGCAGCCCACATTGCGCCCCGCCCAAACCATGGGGAGAACTTGTCGACATCAACTTCACGCTGGAATGTCAATGGCTTGCCAACCTCAATTGGGCTCCCCAACTCCTCCAAACCTCTCTCTTTCTCTTCTCTCTCCTTCGTCCTGTTGGCCCCTCCCTGCACCCAAACACACCTCACTCTTCTTCGTCTTCAGTTGACTGCTTCACAATAACAACTCGTCTCTGATTTTTCTACCAAGCTAGTATGACTCGTTTTGCCTCCCAACCGGTTCTTGCAGCTCTTCTTTCACAAAACTCCACTCCCAACCAGCCAACAAGTTTCCTCTATGCCTTGGCCGCGCTACCGATTGCCTTCGCACCTGTAACTTGCACACACACTCAGACGCGTTCCACCACCCCGAATAGGCAACGAGACACTCGTAAAGGGACACCAAGAGGTAACGTAATCCGAATTTCTGGCTGGGTCACACTCCAATCTTTGCTGGCCATAAAACACCATCAACGCCCACTTCCTTTCCAGCTTACACGCACCAGAGAAGGGGAAAAAAACGCGCGATGGGCGATTACCAACTGGAACAGCTAATCACCAATTACAATCCAAGAAGCCAGCCAAATAGCTGTGTTGGGCACCACACCTTTAGCGTTACTAACTTAATCGGCCAGCGTTCCACCGCGCTTATAATGTATGAAACCTAGGCGAGTTATGCATGGAACTCGTGAAAATGTAAAAGAAAGCGGACACGACCCATCCCAACGCGTCGATTTGACTGCCGCGTTCCAAAAGGCCAAGTTTGCCTTTGCCTCTCCGTCTAGCTTGTGTTCCCTTCTTCTTTTGCTCGAGTGCATGGCCTCCCTGGGAAAAGAGGTTCAAAATGCCGCCAGGTATCCCAGCATCGTGAAAAGCGAACCGAAATGGCTGCGGTACTAAAACCTGCGTGTAGCGCGCAGGGAAACAGAGAACGAGGAGACTTGGTGTGTGATGAGAGCAAGTCTTGGCTGTACCTACACTCCCTTGACAGTCTATTCTTGATTTCTGGCCTCCGGAGCCAAAAACCCATGAGGCTGCTCCTCTCTTGAAAAGGAAGCAAAAGCCCAAAGCAGGCCGAGCTTGGCGAGAGTGATTTTCATTCCTGCAGCTACGCGCATACCTGAGCCCAAGCTTTGGCTTCCGATGAAAAAAAAAGAAAAAAAGTTAACAACGAGAAGGGACACAAGACCGCCCCATCTCGCTCTCTGCTTTCCTCTCCTTACGAATCAGCTTTTCTACGGTTACGCTTCGGCACGAGAGAAATTTACACGAAACACACAATTTTCTTGCTACATTTAAGCACATTCAAGAGAATTTGGGCTCCTTATGTTGCAAACCTGAAAGAAGTCACACCAATACTAGAAGAAATGTTTATTCTTCTGACTGATGACTTCGAGTCCTTTTTCTAGTGTATTTCTAATATATTTCTAATAGTTATAAAAATGTATATTGTATTCCTTGCATTCCGTATGAGTAAAAAATCAGTACAATGCACACAATTATTTTGCATGTTGGAATTGGCCAGCACTTTCGGAGAGGGACAAAACGAACTCGCCGCTCGAGGCGAGCACTCGGAAAACGTGAAACAGTGACCACGATGCGAACTGCCGGTATGTGGACGTGTAATTGCCCACAATGCCTAACGAGGGGTCAGTTGCCGTGTGTACCAGGCGAAATGACCATAGTAGTACTACAGTCAAGTTGTAGCTCGGGGCTCTCGCTTAACCCACAATGCTCAACGTGCTAAGAAAGCTATACAACTGCCTCGAACTAACCCCGCTAGCCATAACGAGGGAAAGAGACGTTGCCACCCCCCCCCACCTTATTACCATTTTACTGCCACTAACCAAATCGAATTTCTCACCTGCTAACGTAACACCGGCTATGATAGCCATCTTGCAGTTTTCACTTAAATCTCATTCAGAAACATCGCTTGGATCCGGCTAGTTTGTTTTTTATCATACAGCTGTTTGAGTTAATGACCTTCACTAATCTGATAGTTTTCCCATAGGGTACAACAATTTACAATTGCATCTCTATAAAGTGTAGCGCAGACGTACGAGACAGAGAAAATCCTACTTGATGTGTCCCTTACATTCATGGTCTCTTACAAGTGGTTCATTCACCACTGTAGAATTTATTTGACTCGGAAAATTGTTTCCTGGCTCGCAATACCGGCGTATGGCAAAGATCTGTTGTATATTTTCTCTGAAGAACGTTGTAAGGCTTGAAAATATGACCCGGAACTGACTCGAACCGAAAGGTTCCCTGCAAAAATGGGCGCCCGGAACTTCTAAAACACTTGGTTGTTTGGGTTTTTCACGCTTTTCAAAAACTCCTCTAATGTTTATATGACCGGGTCATGTAAATACCTCCAGTCTGCCAAGCATTTTTCAACGTTGGCGCCTGTTTGGCACCAGACAACCATTACCACATGCTTCATAGTGTTACCCACCAAACGCAAGGAACGGATCGCGTATACCACGCTTCCAACCATTTTTCAATGACCCATTCAGAAGAAGAAAAAAATATCTTGAAGCTAAACTTATGAATCCCATTTAAACAGCTATTAAATTCGAACTCGTCTTCCACGAGTAACCGAACACTTCTACATCCCAATCTCCTCCACGCGTCATTTTTTCACAATTTCTCGTACAGAATGTATCTATTAAAGGGCAATGGTCACCAAAAACGCAAAAAGAGATTTTGATGGATTATTACAATACACATTCATCTAAGCATAAAGAATTTTGTTTCGATTTGTTCTGACCAGCCGTTCTGGGGATATTTATTTTCAAAGTTTTAAGCCTTTTCCGCCTATGAGAAGTGTGACGTCACGGAAGCCAAAATTTGAATTTCAGATTTCTTATTTCCTAAATATCTTCATTATTATTTCACATCTGAGGGAAAGAAACATATATCCGGAAACTAGATTTTTCGCTCTTTTTTATAAGACAAAGTTGTTTTTGGGTGTACATTGCCCTTTAAATGTATCTATTCGAAGACTTCACATTACACGACGTTATCGAGAAGATTTCCGAGCTATGGCGATCTAACTAAGGCAGATCACAGTGTGTGAAGAGGGCACAATTCTACTGACCTTCAAATACACCAGATCTATGTGATGTAAGAATGGAAAAGGTTTCGCGGTCAGCTATCCCCACATTTCTCCCCCACATTGAATACACTTGGTTCAACACAATGGAAGTGAGAACCAGAGCCGGGCGCATTGGACGCACTGAACTGGGCTGTAGGTACGAGAGCCTCATGGGTTTCCATTACATGTCCACGAAACCCGAGTCACAATCAAGCAATAAAGAAACTAGAAACGCGTCTGCCATTTTCTTGCCCCTGACTGTGAGTGCGACACAGTGAAAACGCCAGGCCTTTTTAATTGGTTCGCGAGCCCAGTTTCCGAGAACAATGTAACTCAATCGTGAAGCACAGGATTTGCGCATGGAAGAGGTTGCAGAAGTGAAAAAACGGGTTGGAGTAATAACACGGGTGGGGCTCGAAATAAACGCAATGTGCCTTGAAACTATAACTGTTACGAGCTCTCATTTTCCCCCCGAGAGAAAAATTCGACGAAAAAAATCCGCTGTCATTAAAAGGCCCCCCATTCTTTCCCTTTTACTGTAATTGGTGCTACCCAAGGCCTATCCACATTTCTCAGCGCCCTTCCAATGAGGCCTTCAAGCTGTTCTATTTAAAATGGCTCAGATGGTTCCTGGTGTGACAAACGATACTGGGCGCAATAAGATCGCCTCTTCGCTTTGAACTGCGCGTCGCCAAATGGTAACCACATGGGACTTGAAACTCGGCCCTCCACTCCTTTCACGAAACTCGAACGCATGTGGGTATCCGTGCCGGAAGTTGAACACTTTGTAACGAGCTACTTGTTCCCCTTTTTTTGAGCGTTGCAACCGAAAACGGTGTCGGTAGAGAAACCGATTCCAGAAATGGGCCACGCAAACCTCAAAAAGATTGATTTGTTCCCAAAGTTTGCAATTTGCCTTGATCCTTTTCCGTTACAAACAACCGTTAGTTAACGCTGCGCCATGAGACCCTTAAAAAAACCGGCTCCTCAAGTGTTCACCTCTCCTTTGATTGGACCCAGTCAGCAAAATGAACCAGATAACAAAAGCCATGCACTCGTTGCAATGCTCCGGCGTGTGACTCAACGCATGGTGAACTCGCTACACACAACTAGCTAATCACACGATGCGTTTCATTGATTAAAAACAGATTTCGAGACTGGCGTCTTATCGTGTTCCGCGCTAAGATAAGGACGACCAAAGTGCAGCCATTTGAGACGGTTTACATTCTTCCCCCTGAGCCCTGTCATGTCTGCATAGCCAATTTTTCCTGGTTTCCGTACTAAGAAATGTGAAAGCCCAGGAAAACGGACTTGTCTCTCATTTCCATGACCTTAACCTTGAGTCGCATACGCAGCGGAGGATGGGGGAACCAAAATCAGGTCCTCTATCTGTCCTGGGTAACGCGAAAGACAACAAATGGCAGGGTAAAAAGTGCTTACCTGATAACTGGAAAACAGACAGGTTTAAGGCTAGTTAATCCTTGCAAGAACAATGTAAGTAACTCACTTCTGGTAGGGAATGTCGACACTGCAATACATTTCACACGCCAGCTTTCCCAAAGTTGTGTGACGCTTGTTTAGAAATCCCAGCAAGCAACACAACGTTACTACGAATAGGGACGCTTGTCCATCGCCTAGCTGGAGGAACGGCCGTTGCATTTGCCTTAAGAGACTAACTGCCTCAAGCTACAACCCAAAGCTGAATTTCAAGAAGGCTGACCCTTCATCTACATGGTAAAAGCTGCCGAACTAACCATTACCGCCCTCTCTTAGCCAACACGGGAGTCATGAATTCCAAGCGCGCAATTCTTCACTACCGGATATTCGAATCCTGTTCCTGGCTCCCGCCGCCGACGCGAATCTCTCTTCTTTTTTTTTCTCAAGTTTGACGGGAAAAGCTCATGGCAACATTGAAAAGAGAAAGAGCGAAATGGTCATTAACTTACCAGCTCCTGGTTTGATAGTTTTGACTGAGACAGGATTGGCTTGTCGGGAACAATGTGTAAGCCACGCGACGATGTCGCGTTGCGTATAGCCAGCTACGCGTTGGCCTTGTATCTCCAAAAAAAATTCGCCTTCTTGCAACGCGTCTCCGTCACTTACGTACAAGTGTAACCAATCGGGCAAGTCTTGCTGAATTGCCGCACTGAGGTAGGGAAACTGGCCTTGGTCCGAACCACCTTCCACCAATTGGCTAAAAATAGGGTTGACGGACGCGTCAGGGTTTTTATCCTCGCTGTTACTTGCATGAACGGTGACGATAACTTCGTGCACACCTTGACTCCAATGGGTAATGGGGGGCACTAAACGGGGTGGCGGTGGCTCAAGTTTGATCTTATTTGGCGTCGTGGGCCTTTTTAATCCACTCTTAAGCATCATTTACTACTCCGCACCATGGCCTGGTAGTTTAAGAAGTCTAAACGCCAATGATTTTTTTTAAATAATCCGTTGGGGATTTAAGGGACGCAGCTGTTACGATAACACTGGGCTTCCATAAGAACTCGATGAAGCCTTTTTCTGCAATCCCGTGGTACAAAGAAGGGAGAGAATCCTCTTTTAGGATGTTTGGAGTACCGCAGTGAAGAACGACTGCCGAAAAATAGCGTCTAATTTAAAAATCACCTAGAAACCACTTCCGGTTGACACGTTTGAGGAGGCTAAATTTTTCTACAGTTTGTCATCATCATTAAGATTTGTAGTCGCCTGATGCCATGCCTGTTCTAGTGTTCACATTAAGGACGACGTTAAAGCCCACTTGGCTGACACCTGGCCATATGAAGGTATGCTCCTAATCAGGTACCGGTGACACATGCTTAATTGACCTTTGTTAATGATATATACAAAACGTATGATAGGTATCACAAGAAAGTTGGAGGGAGACACAAATAACGGCTAGGAAAACACCCCACTTCAACGCGTGGCACCCACCCACTTGTCTATACCTTTCCATGTGTGACGTCACACAGGTTACCAAACCTGCCATACAGGTGCGCTGCTTGCGGCTTGGATTAAAACATAACTGGCGCGAAAGTACAACGGTTTTTCTTGGTTTCAAAATTACAGGACAAACAAACGGCTCTTCACGCGTTACACGACAATCAGGCAGGCGTCTTAGAAACCAAAAAAGCGTCTTGTTCAGGCGGCTTGCGGATCCAATTTCCCAAGCCAGCTTCCTCAAACGAATTGTACAACGTATGCTTGCTTTCTTGATAAGTGTGCGCTTTGGCCTTCAAACCAGCGTAGGTCGCCTCGACCAGCTTGCAGTCAGCCCCACAGACTGTCTGAGATAGAGCGATGAAACGTTCGGCAAATTTGGCTTTACACAGACGCGACACTTCCCCGCTGTAAAGCTTCCCTGAAGAAGTACGCACAATTTCAGGCTTCTGGCAACCTACGTTAATGGGAATTTTATAACTCTTGTGCCTCGTGCTATTTCACATTCTTTACGGAGCGTTACCTCGGAACCAATTTAGGCTGTATTTGGGAGCACTTTGCTTGACATACGTGTCATCTTGAGCACGGTTCGGAAGCCCAATGAGGGGTTGGTTGAACACGAAAGGTATAGGTAACCTTCGAGAATTGATCTCCGAGCTTAGTCTGCCAAATAATCCCCGTTGCAAATGCTCGAGGTGGAACTTTCGGGCAATCGAGATACTCGACATATAAATGGGTTCCACAAAATTGGACAAAAGTGCTCCTTGCAGGCCCAAAACGTTCCATCGCGCTAGTTTATCGGAACATGACATGGTGCAGAGGCGCGCTTTCTACAAGTACACCATAACACCTTGAGCTGTAAATTACCGGTGACCAAAATTTGTTACTTTTGTGGTAATAGCCTCCCACGACCAATTTTCGCGCGCGGTGCTTGGAACGGGAATCGAACCTTCGCCTTCTTCCACTTTTACCCTTAGTAAGCCTCGAGATTTGCGGTTAGGATTGCGGTCAATAAGCACAGTTGAGACAGGATCAGCATTATCAGGAACATTAAAATTTCTACAGGACGAAAAGTATTTATAGGTAACGTTAATTAGTTTTACAATGTATTTACCTGGCGTCACCACAAGGCGCGGTATTAATATAGAAGTGAAACTTGACATTGCTTTTCAATCGCAAATGAGACCGGTTTTCATTCCAAACAAATATGGAACGCCCGGAATTCCCTACAAGTAGCGAGACTTCTCAATTCCGCTTTATTTTTTTTCGGGTTATCCTTACCGGAATGTAAAAAAAGATCAATCTGGTTCCAAAGAAATAAACGAAACGCCCTGGACGCTATAACTTCAGCGTGGCAGTCATTGACAGCTAAGCCTTGGGCACATAAAGACAGAGAGGTAATGCATTTATTGCCAGTGGTGAGAACGATGACTTCAGCATCCTCTTTCCTAGTTCCTGCAGTCATAACTATTCCAGCCATAACTTGAAAATGCTCTTGACCAACCGGTAGCAAGGGAACTAAGGTACGATAATGGCTATGGAGCAAACTACATGGAAAAAATATAGTATTAGCACGGTTTTAAAGAGTAGCATATTAAGTACTCCTCAAAATGGTTTGATATCTCTTGAACAAACGGCAGCTTTGGCGGGACTGGTATCGCCAGCGGTACAAATGCAGTTGAAGAGTAAGGGCTGTCTGTTACTGACAGGCATCGTTCTCGGGATGCCCAGAACGCTTTGGATGAAAGAGGCAAGGCGTCCAAAGCTTTTCGAGCAGCCGCTTCTTTTGCTTCTTTAATTTTTTTCCCTGTACCAACAAATATTTGTCCATCAATCTCGACCTTCGCTTCAAATGACGGTGCATGGGGAGGCCCATATTGTGCCACGTGATACGTCAACCCTCTACGCAGCTCGTTCAGCTGACATATTGCTGACTTAGCCTGATGAGGGATTTTATTTTTGTCCTTTTGAGCTCGGGACACTTCTAACTTTGAGCTGCTGTGGATGATTCCTGGTATGCTTTCTGTTATTGATTCTATGGCATGAAGGTATGTTGGTTTATAGAGAGTATATGGTGAATAGCGTTCATATGGCATCCTAGAATTTGCGCTATACTATGCTCAATATTGTTCAGTACATTTAACATAGATAACTTCGTTCCGAATTTTGTACTATAGCTGCCGTAATTCAGCGAAGATAACACTGCCCGGAAATATACATACTGCCCACCTGCTTACCACGAAATGCCAAAAACGGTCAGCGTACCGTAGGCACGTGACGCCAGACCGAGGCACGCAAGCCAAACTGAGCACGAGACCAGTGTTACATTGTCTGGCATCTTAATACCGAACGATCCTTGGCAGTGCGTTATCAACATAAACACAGCTTAAGCAACAGAACCGGAACCAACACATGCTCACAGTTTGAATTCTACTCACACCTTCGTTCTTCCTGTCCGTTGGCGCCGGACATCTGGCCTTTTAAATGTTTCACAGTTGAGGAAACAATGCAAGTAGCAACTATACGAACTGTAGGTTTACTGTAACCTGGTAAGTTGAGCTTAAATTCTTGTTAACTTCTGTTATTTCACATGATTTTGTTATAGAATGGAAGGCTGCGTACTGTTGAGGAACTGCATATTCGACAGCAATGGCTTTGGATCCTCAATTTCAGACCCAGGATTGGGTTACAGAAGACAGTGCAACCACAGCTACTTGGGAAGAAAATGTACCAACAACAGACACTGGCAACGTAGTGTTTGATATTATAACTTCTACACCGGTGTGGGACTTCGATGAAACTACTACCATGTTCTCGTCAAATCAGTTGCAAAACTCTACGTCGATGCCTACAAAGCCTAGTCCGGGTGCGGAAGCCAAGCAAACTGAACCGGTAGCAATAGTACGGAATATCATTATAACAGACTGTGAAGCATGTTCCCGAGACAGTACTCAAGCTACCAGGCATGTTACTGTCGTCCTTGCAGCCATTGTCGTCCTTATTGCGCTTGCCATTCTCGTCTGGATAGTTTGGCGTCGCCGGTACCGACGCCGGAAAGAAATCATTAATGTCTCCATGAGTGAGCGAGTTCAGAATTTCCATTTAAAGCCCAAAAGTCCAGCGTTACTGCCTAACGAAGTCGACAATTTTCACGTAATCTCCTTTTCACAAGGACCTCACCCGCCTGTCGTTCTTTCGACAGATAAGGGCCCGAATTCCAGTATCAGCCTAGATTGTAGTAAGCTCATTGATTCACCTATATATGCCTCGATAGACCACCTTCACAACGTGTATTAAGTCGCTCATGCCCACTATTCTCATTACCTTTTTGTACCATGTACACCGATTTTTTATCTCTAGTCTGTACATTTTGCACCTTTGGATAATCCTCAAACAAATCAATACAGCATTTTCTTATAAAAGTTTGTATTGTCTTTCGGTCAGCAGAAAAAATATAATTTCAACTGGTATCCATCTTGTCTTTTTCGAGACTGGTATACAATCTTGCGATGCCGGAGCCAGCTTTGGTCCGTCCTACAAATTCTCGGTGCTTCCTAGCATTTTCAGTCGCTACAGATGAATTCCACATTGCCAACAAACTCATTTTAGGTCCGCCTACGTGTTTCACAGGTTCCAGTCTGGGGCTTTTACTCGGCAAAGGCGGCGATAAAGGCGAGTCTGCTGTTGCGCGAACAACCTTATCTTTGACTGACCTATAATGAGACAATTAGTGCGTACAAGTGGTGAGACGAAGGCAGTGTTACTCTTCTTCCTTGCGTTTATCGTCCGGTTTTGCCCGGCAATCAAGTAGACAACCCAAAATACGTGAATGATTCTCCGTTCTTGGATGAAGGCGAAGAAATGATTCCAGTTCTTGGAACAAAACTCGGTATTGCTCCTCCCTAATTGTTTCACAGGGTTCAAGATGAAAAGCAATGCGAAAGCAAGACAATTTAGATTGCGCATACCTTTTCATGCCTTTACAACGCGCAGAAACCGACGGTGGTAGTGCGTCATTGCGAGCTTCCATAGCCATTAAATTGTAAATCACTTTCTTGCACTCCACCACCTCTTCATCACTTAACACGTCTTGTAGTACGAGCTTTGGGAGGGGTTCTACGTACTGCATGATTTGCCTACAGTTGAAGATCGTCGTGGCGGAATTGGTGATGGGCCAAAACTTTGTAAAACGCTCCAAGCGCACTTTCGCACGATCTAACGCTCTAGGTACCGAGTCACCAAGGGGTGCCAATTTATTTTCCTTCATCAGCTCCCCAAAATCCTAATACGAAAGAGATTCTTACATGATAGTAGTTTTCTCTTCTATAATATTTACCAAAATCCGGTAGTCAGTAACTCGACCGCCGCAACCTTCACTAATGGCAGGCGGATCTTCTAAAACGCTACGTGCGGTCGATAAACTATGGAGGAAAATTTCTCCTCCGTGGCAGCTGAGCATATGCGACAACGTTTTGGACCCTTTGGCTCTCGGCATTTCTAACATAACAGAGCGACCTCCCAGTAAAAAGTTAGTTAGACATGACGAAGGCCGACTAGGAACAAACCCAATCAATTCATGGCTGAAACACTGGTCTTCTGTACCGTACCTATTGACGTCCGTGGGCGATATTCTGTAAGCAGCAGTACAGGCTGGCCACAGTTCAACGTGATTGACTCGTGGTGTGCACCATTTGAGGGTGACAGTGGCGTAGTCATTGCCGTCTTTGTGACTCCATAAGCCGCTATCAGCTCTAGCTTTTAATATATCGGCATGTGCGGCTAACGGATGGAAAATTTCCACATCGTAATTGGCAGAAGAGGCGGCGTTTTGCTCTTCTTTCATGGGAATACCAGTGACGGTAGTCGAAGCTAGGCTGTAATGCTGTAACAGCAAGCTGCTGCACAATCTCGACCATAACAATGTCCCCGCACGCAAAGATAACAATTCTACGGCCAAAATGGCAGACAACTAAAACAGAATTAGACAAAAAGATAATTAAGTTTCAGTTCGCTTTTGGAACGAGAACTTTTACTTCAAGACGAGGATGATCCTTAATCTTGGGCAACTGCTCGTTGGGGTACATGTTAATGAGCACCAACTCACAATGGTGAATCGACAAAATTCGTTCTGTCGTAGCAGCGACTGTGTTGTGCTGAATCAACGCTTCATGGAAACAGGATTCCAAAGTGCGGACGAAATTATCGTCACGGAAAATGCTAATGCAGATAATACGACCATGATTCGGAACCTTAAGCTAGAAAGTTAAGTCTTCCGGCCTGAAACACAAGAAACTTTCACTCACTTGGTGAACGTCAGGGTTAAACTCGAGCTTTTCTCGCTGGAGATCTGTACACTCTCCTAGGACTCCTATTCCTGCAGCTAAGCCCGTCATTAAATCAGAATGGTCAGATTCAATGGGTACTCCCACTTGAGCAAAGGACGTCATGAGCTAATTCAAAGAAAACTTTCGTGAGAACATGGTTGAGGAGGCGCTCTGGCATTTGAAAGCTATAACGCAGGGCATTAAAAAAAAACATGCTGGAATATGTCTTACATGAGATATGTTTTGGTGCGCTGGACTCCACGACCCGACAAATTTCGGCTTAGAATCACTGGCTATGAAACGAATCTGGGATAAAAGACAAACGTTATCAGGTTGGTGGACGAATAAAAGTAAGGGCTTACTAGTTTACCGGTGGGATAAATATCCCATACTATTCGACAATATTCTACAGTAGATTCTACAGCACATGTCCACAATGATTTCGTAATAGGGTTTAAAGGTATAAGTGAATGACCGCCTCTGGATTTAGATAAAGAGTCGCAATCAATGACAAAGTCACTTGATCTTCCCGCCGCTGGGCTATGGTCGATAACAAATACGGTCTTATGGCTTGTCGTCATTTTGTGTGAATATTTCCAACAATTTTGTTCCGAAAATGAAGCACTAAATGCAAAATGGTTCAGTTACATCCAATCTGCTGAATCTAGTTAGATTATGATTACATGTACGCTACTGAAACACCAAACAGGGATTGTTGTTATTAGTAGACAAGACGACAGGTGCAACTGTCGAATAAGCTGGGCAAGTAGATGTTGGAAGTTGTGAACAAGAAAGGAAGCTTTTTGTCAACAGATGGCTGAAGTGAAGTAGACAGGAAAATGCTTGAATTTGAAAATTAACTGAAGAAAAATTGAATGTTTCTATTATTATGTACAACTTATTGGTTCTTTTGTAATGTTGTTTAGTTCTGAAAGAGTTATACAGTTATAGGGTTGGATGAGCTAAATTTTGTTATAATAAGTTAGATTTCGTTAGGTTTTGCTGTAAAGTTGAGATACAATAGAATTACATACGCAATATGTTAAGTAAAGTATACAATATTACAATACAATTTTACCAGCTAAGGAAACAATGATATAAAAAACACTATCAAAACCTAGATCTTTACAATTTTACGAGCTTAGAAAACAATTATTAAAAAAAAACACCAACAAACCGTCAACTCGTGCACAAGAGGATATCAAAAGTACAGAAAAGAGTGGCACACGATAAGGGACTTCTCCAGCTAATTATTATAAGTTACTATCCAACGTTATTGATTTTTATCCAAGACATTAAAAAATGAGAAGACTCATAACTAAACAAAGTCCCTTTGGGCACTTGCCCAGCTAATGACACTTAATAATAATAATTAATAAAAAAACAACAACAACAACAACAACAATAAAAAAACACCACCACCACAAACAACAAGATGTCAACGAATCTAAGATGCGTGCTTATCCTATGTCAACAAATCTAAGATGCGTGCTAACATTCTTCCTATTCTCCCCGTTATGTTCCACTTTTGCTCCTAGCCCACCGTGGCAGCGATTCTGCCTCTAGCCAAATTCCCCTATTTCACTCCCCACATCTCCACCCACCCCCCACCCCCGAACATACACAACTTATGGACACCCCCCAAGCTAAAATGGCACGTGAGGTTTGG